>JAUZNJ010031352.1:0-14262 GCA_034780135.1 Jordanella pulchra | reverse complement strand
TATCTGTTCCTTAATTGCCCAGTGATGCCAAAAAGCTTCAAACCCAAAATCCGAATAACTTTTAATAATTTTTGGTCAGATGTTTTCCATGGGGCTGTACGGTGGAGCAGTCATTAGCACTGTTGCCTTGCAGCAAGAAGGTTCACCATGGAGTTTGCATGTTCTCTCCATGCATGCGTGGGTTCTCTCCGGGTACTCCAGCTTCCTCCCACAGTCCAAAAATATGACTGTTAGGTTAATTGGCATCTCTCAATTGCCCCTAGGTGTGTGTGTGTGTGTGTGCATGTGTGTGCATCCTTGTGTGTCCATGTGTTGCCCTGCGACAGACTGGCGTCCTGTCCTGGGTGCCTTATGGCCATAGTCTGGCCATAGGCACTGGCACAACCGTGACCCTGACGGATGAAGCGGGAGTAGATGGATGGATGGATGTTTTCCATTACTATTCATCAGTTTTAAAAGAAACCTGTATTTCGTTATTTTTTTGTTAATTTAAAAGAAACCTGATTTCGTTATTTTTTTGTTAATTTAAAAGAAACCTGTATTTCGTTATTTTTTTGTTAACTTAATTGTTATCTAATAGGATTGTTTGTTACTGGAATGTATGAAGGGAGTTTATGAGTAGCTGCCTTGCAGAACACCAGATTTTCTGTTTTCCAGACTCAAACACACACATGGCAAAAGCAGGTTAATATTAAATAAGCACTTCATTATAGGTGATATGTGGGAGGAGATGTTACTTGTCAGAGGTCTGTGATGAGGTTTTCTGGAGCTGCTGTTTAATCTGCCATCACCTCCTGTGAGCCGAGCTCGATGCCAAGGCTGCATCCTTGAATGCATGACTTTAATAGGATGGAGCGATCATGGAAGAAAAACGCAGAGGGAGAAGACAAGGGACGGGTAGAGAAATTATTCAAATCACTGTTAGATTTGTAGACCCAAAAATGATCCTCATTAGCATAACTTCAAAACCTTGGCGCTCCAGTCTTAATAATACACAAGCTTTGAGTCTTCCTGTGAATCACCTCCTGCTCTGTAGTGTTTCTGTTTGTTTTTTTTATTTTTGATGAGGCTACTGGGTGTGGAGTTGCGTGGGAGAAAGCCAGGGAGAGAAAATCACCAACTTCCTCCCGTCTGTCTCCAGGGCTGAGACAGTGGGACACCCTTTGGTTTGTTTTGAACACAGCCCTGTGCCTTATCTGAGAAGAAGACAAGTCATCCCAAATAAGATTCCAGTGCTGTGTTGTGTTGAACTGCAGGCTTAACTGCTCACATCCCCACACCCTCACATCTATAAAGGATGCAGTAATGATTTATAAATACCTTAGTGTGACTATATACTGTATGCTATGCATAAACAAAAAGACTACATTTCTTAAGTTGGGAAATTACAGGAACATGAAGGAAAAATGTGAAAACAGGATATAAATACATAATTTCTGGTTTTAAAAGTACTTGGTGAAAAGCTCTCTAGCCTAAAGACATATCACCACTTTGAAATTGACGGCCTATTCTCATTGTGGCAATACTTCTGTTTTTTCATAAACGTCCAGCACTTGGACACTGAATTTTTCTTTGTCGGATTAGCAACACTAAAGCAGATTTTTCAACATACCACCATTGGGACAGACATGGCCATAGAAACATCATTGTGACACTGCAGCCCCGGCTGAGGCAGCACGACTTTAACCACCCTTTGCAAAAGGGTACCTGTTGTGTCCTGGTCTGCCTCGCTTTAATCCTCATTTGTATTTCCATAAATCATTCATTAGCATGCATTAGCATTTCTTGCACGGTGGGCTTTCACTGCTCCCGAAATAAACTTTACTCTTCAAGTTAGATAAATATACTTTATACTTATTTGTTTCATAAAACCAGTGGCAACCTCTTTCCTCTCTACTTCAAGGAACAGAAAGTGGATCCTCCTCCTGTATGGCTCGATACTGATTTGGTAGTTGGGAAAAATCATGCAATGATTGGAACTAAGAGAAATAAAGAAAAACTTATCAGTTCAGTAAGTAATCCAAGACAGCATGCAGCCTGTGCGTAAAGTATTGCTGCAAATATATGCAAAGCTAACACTCAGATCCACCAGCAGAGGCTCATATTGCATGAACAAAAGGTTTGTTTTTAACTGGTTTCTTCGCTCCACCCTGTACTTCTCTTGACAATGACCATGTGCAGTCGGCTATGCGTCAGATGCACACAGTCCAGCAAGGTGTTTAAAGCTCCCTTTATCCGGGGATGTAAAAGTGTCACAAGAAATCTTTATAATGTGCATTACACATACTTTGTATCGTATAACTGCAAACATAATGATAATAGTTAGAATTGTTATTAAGGACTGTCGAATTGATGATATGTCGGAATAAGGCTTGGACCCCATTGTCCATTGAGCTGAGTAAACAAAGATGTTTGAATTTTGAGGGAATATAAAACCAACAAATAAACACATGCAAAGTTAACAGAACCAGAAAGTAAGAATTATGGAACATCTCTATGATACTCATTCCTTTAAATAATCTGGTATTAATAAGATGGTTTAGAGAAGGAAAGCATTAAGTTCAGAAGACAGTTCAGCTCATCCAGCCAAAGATTTGAAATCTAGAGCTGGTATGAATGGAGAAATGATAAAAGCAGAGGAAAACTTGTTATGCTGTCCAAGCTGGATACAATGAAATATTGATAGCGACCTGTCAAACTGTAGAAGTTTGGGTTTTTGGATGATTTGGATGATCTCTTGCAGCAGAAGAACTGTGTCGCAGTCAGAGTCCTGACAGAGACATCAGTCAGAATGCACTAGGATACAAAATAAAATATTTTTTACTATCCTTTAAAAGGGACAACTTTTGAAATAAATGCAGAGTAATATCTCATGAAAGTAGTTAGATCTGTTGGTATTCATTTATTATGAGTTGTGCAGGGTGAAGACAAATACTAGAAACAAAGAAAAAAACTAAAGTCAAAACAGTCTTTTTACATCTTAAAATAAATCTGGTCTCAATATTAAGATGCTTCTTGGCATTTCGTTCAAATAATATTTTGTAAATATCCAGACCTATGGACAATTTAGAGACACAAATTGAACCAACATGTTTTAGAACTGTGGGAGGAAACCAGAGTACCCGGAGAGAACCCTCACATGCATGAGGAGAGCATGCAAACTCCATGCAGAATTTCCTGGGCTGGGAATAGAACCCAGGACCTTCTTGCTGCAAGGCAACAGCGCTACAAACTGTACCACCATGAAACAAACAAAACTTGGATATGCATTTTTATTTAGGTTCATGATAAGTGTTGAGGGCTGTACGGTGGTGCAGTGGTTAGAGCTGTTGGCTTGCAGCAAGAAGGTTCTGGGTTTGGTCCGGGCCTGGGGTCTTTCTGCATGGAGGTTGCTTGTTCTCCCCGTACATGCGTGGGTTCTCTCCGGGTACACCGGCTTCCTCTCACAGTCCAAAAACATGACTGTTAGGTTAACTGGCATCTCTCAATTGTCCCTAGGTGTGAGTGTGAGTGTGCATGGTTGTACATCCTTGTGTGTCTAAGTTTTGCCCTGCGACAGACTGCCGTCCTGTCCTCTGTGTACCCTGTCTTACTGCCCGAGCTAGGCACCGGCCCAACCGTGACCCTGACAGATGAAGCGGGAGAAAATGGATGGATGGTAAGTGTTGAATATGCATAAACAGGCATTACAGCTACGTATGTATACACTCAATCCTGGCCTTTCCTTCTATCCAGGTATACCAGAAGCAGATGGTGGATCATAGGAATACACGTCTCCCTTTGATTTTAAAGAAGGCGACAATCCATCCTTCAATTGACGAGTCTTACACTGTTAACTTGCACAGAAGAGAAATGGAGAGGCAAGAAAGCTATGCAAGCAGTAATCTGGGGAAGTGCCTAAAACATGATTGGTCTCCATTTATTATAAATCACAGATATTGTTAAGTTCCAAGAATGTAATTTCTTTAACAAAAAGGCAATTCACTTCTGCAGTGCCTGAAAACACAAGGGACACTGTACATTTTTGAGGTTCAGCTTCTTTGAGCAGAGCATGTGTTAGAATATGACAGAAATGAGATTAAAGATCCACTATTGTCATATAACAGGGTTCTGGCAATGATATGTGTCTAGTATTTTGCTCATTATTTTAGTTGTTGGTTTTCTGTGTGTCTAGTTTAACTGACTCAGAGAACAATAGCAGCTTTAATATTATTCAGCTGTATTGAAGTTTCTGTGACTGTTAATGTCAAAGTAAAACATGGACAAGACATCCGAGAGAGATCAGCCAATAGCTTCCTCTTACTGTAGCTGGAAAAGAACAAAGCAATCCCATTAACAAAGAGGCATTTCCAATTTCCCTGCTTTGGAACTTAAACAGACAAGGCTTTGGTCAATGTTCTCATGCATCAATTTTGTCATTTCTGTTCTAACGGGAGAAATGAAAACTGCCATATTAAAGCAGAGTTAGGGTCTCTGAAGGGCTGTAGCTGTGATGGAGAATTCATTTAAAGTGACAGCTTTACAGTCAAAAAGGTCAAAGACTAGAGTAATGAGTCGAACAGAACACATGTGGATACATTGCCTGACAAAAGTATTCATACCCCTTGAACTTCTCCCAATGTATCCATATTACAATCACAAACTCCAGCTTATATAAGCAGTATTTGATGTAACAGACTATTCCAAGGCTTCCCTTTCCCTGAGGAGGAAAAGCATTCCCACAGCAGCATGGTGCTACCACCTGGTTTTAACTATTAGTGTAAAATGTTCATGTTGATGTAAATGGTAACTGGCCTTCTGTTTTTTAGCCCTTTTCCTGTCATACCAACCACTCAAAGCATTTTTATCCAGTCACACACACACAAATATGCACACATATATACACTGATACGCTAACCTTGGGGTTAATTATGGGCTGTGGTTGTCCGTGCAAGGCTTAAATTTGCTCAACAGTCAGATCTTTGCATCAAGGACAAAAAGCTCAATCTAGTCTGGAACTGTTGGATTTTGAATCTAGTTTAATTATTTTGGTTCTTTTGTTGTATCCAATTTTCTTATATTTTTATGTGTTTACTTTTTCATCAGTGCATCATTTTACGGTCTCCATCTCCTCGTGTACTTACCTGTGTAGCACAGAGTGATCAGAGTCCCCAGAATAAGTATTGCAGGGTTTATTTTTCCATGTCAGATCCACTGTTTCTCTGTCCATGCCCCTTGTCCTGTTGTCTTCCTGAGTTCTGTAGGCTTATGGTTTCATGAAAAATTAAAATATATTTAAGCTCCATAGATGCTCTAGTCTGCACTTTGTTTCCTCTTCAACTTCACAGAACATGACAGAAGAATCCAACCACCAAGCATTAGAAAGGATGGGAAGAGACGGGACCTTTCACTTACTGGAAATGTGGTTGCGTTGCTTGCAATCTGAAAACTTCAACTCAATTAATTAAAGAAACTTTTAGAATTCAGATTTTACTGCAGGGATGGAGCAGAGGAGCTTTGACAGAGACTCAGCATGCATTGATTGCTGTTAAGATAAAGAGATGTGTTGAAGCTTGTCAACGTATCAAGGTAAAACAGCTAATTTGCTGTTCTGTTTGTTTGTTTGTTACAAACATTAAAATGAATAATCTTAAAATATTTAACACATTGCATACGAGCGTCTTGACTCACTTTTTCCAGTTTACGCAGATTAGTATACAGTGTTTTCAGATGTCTCGTCCTTTTCATTAAGAAAAGATTTAATGCATAAATCATGCACTGACATTAAGCATTTCATATTTATAATCAAACCCTAAGTTGTATTTAAAGATCCAAATTTAGCTCATATAAAGTTACTTCGTAGTTACTTTGACTGTGTTACAAACTGAGTTAGTCTTTGGGAGAAGTAACCAGCTACTATAACTACTATCACTTACTATGTTTACATGCACAAATTTCCTATATTTGCTTAAAATGTGTTTGGAATGGGATTAACTTCCACATACATCAGTAAGTCCAGTCTGCCCCAATCTCAGTGACATGTTCAGGACCTGTGTTTAGTGTAGTACTGATCAGGTTATGTATCGGCTTAAACCATCCCTGTCAGTTCAATCTGATCACTGTATTCTGGTTGGTGTGTTTCTGTGACCAATTTTTATTCAGATCTGGTTACTTATCTCCATGTAACAATACCTGATGATCCAACTAAAGCACCTGCTATCATGTTTGTCGTTTCCCCTACATGGCTTTATAGAAAACAGCAAATGAGACTGTATATATTCATGCAAATATTCTTCAGTACAAGCCAGACCCGTAGCTGTTCTGTTGCAAAATTCTCCCACTTGAGCTTTAGATATCTGCAGCTCCCCCACAGTAACTGCAGTACTTTTGTTTACTTCTGTAATTAATCCTTTCCTCACTCAGCCTGTCAGGCCATTAGACCAGAGGTGGGTAGTTTTACTGAGCCGTACGTCTTACTTTGACTTGAGTAATATCTTTGTTAAAGTAATATCCATACATTAAACAGTAAATATTATCAGTGGGAGTTTAGATAACTTACATATATGCAGTTGTCATGGTTTTCTAAGTTTAATGTGGAGAAAATATTTGGTAAAAGTATTTCTTCTGCATGGATTAGTTCTTTTGTTTTTGTGACATATATTTGTATTCTATATGTATTTGAGTCTTTTAAATACCTGAACTTGCGCATAAAGTCCATCTGTCGGCATCATTTCTAAACATAAAATCACACGTTCCTATCAAACAATTACTCAGAACTAAAGAAGCTTTTCTACTAAAGCTTTTGTACTTTTACTTGAGTAATTTCTTGGAGGAAAACTTTTTGATTTTACTTGATTAAAACAATTACAATGATTTGTGCTACTTTTACTAGAGTAAAATGTTTGGGTACTCTACCCACCTTTGTATTAGATATACTACATTTTATTTCTAGGATTTAGAGTAAAGCAACATTAATACCTCACACTTTTAATATGACTTTGTTTTTCTTACAATAATAATCCACTACTTTGTGTTGCTCTATAAAAAAGTACAGTTCTATTTGATTACAAGATGTCCTGCTGGTTATATTTCTGCTCACTGTGGTAGAAATAACCTTCAAGGCATAAAAGACAAACATTTTTTAAACAGCAGTATCTGGGAAAGAAAATTGTTGGGACAAAGAGTCCAAACTGAGGAAGTAAACTTGAATATTAACTGATTGAAAATATTCCACAGTGGTCATGTACCATTATAATGACCAGAGCAAACTAAAGGAAGCAAAGCAAGCAGCAGCCTGCAGGATCTATCAAAGGAAAGGCGAAATGGCTTAGTGTTTGGTGGTAATACACTGAGCAGCACAAACCCTCCCTACCGCTCTATCAATGTGTGAGGCCGCCTTTATACAAGGAGGGGTACGGCGTGAAGGACGTCCAGCCGTAAACACCGAGCAGGAGATCCTTGGATTAGTCACGCTCACAGAATCTGTGCAACACCACCACGCATCCAAATATGGTCTCTAAACACCACAGCAAGGGCATAATTGAACTCCCTACAGTGGAAACAAGCAGGGAGCTCTGTGCTAGCAGCTAATTATTTTTGTGATAAACACAGCAATCAGCATGTGTGAAGCATTTAAGTAATGTTTAACAGCATAGCAGGGTACAGAAAATGTGTTGTCTCTTTTTGGTTTTATTCATCGACGAAGATTTTTAGATTTGCAACACAGCATAAGAACAAAATGAAATATCTATCGTTCCAAATAAGTGAATTTTCCACATATAGCTGCTTCATTTTTATACTGGATGTCACCCTGGGGTCAAGACTAGTTGAAAGCTAGTTTGCTGCTTTTGGTTGAAATTGGTTGGATATGGATGGATTGAACTGTGCGCTGTGAGATGTTCAAAGCTTAAACACTTGAACCCACAATTATTCATACCCCTGGCAGATTTTGGTTAAAAGTAATGTTTTAATCCTATCGACAGGGACCGGCCAGAGTGCTCAGTTAATCTAATAGAAAATGTGTAAAAGAAGTTAGAGATTAGGGTGATGGCAAGAAGGGTTTCCAACCTCAAAGACTTGGGGCTCATCACCCAAGATAATAATAATAATAATTGATTACTTTAAAGATGTTATACTGATAAATGAGATTGGTAAACAATTTTACTCTTTGTTAGGATCCTAATAAAAAAAAGCTGAAGTACACAACAAAACAAGAGGAAAAACATTCGGTTACACTTTATAATAACCCCATCATTTATAAATGGTAAAGATACCCTTTATTAATAATTAACATGTAGTTTATTAATGTTTGAATTATTTCTAAACTGCATCTAAACCATTTAGAAAAGGTAAATAGATAATCTATGAAGGTATTAAAAGTGGTAACAAGTACATTTTTTGGGTATCTTTACTTGACTTGAGTATATTTTTTTATCGTGGTGTATTTATAACTTTCACTCCACAACATTTCAAGGTCAAATATTGTACTTTCAACTCCAATGCATTTCTAGGAAGCTGATTGTTTCTCGTTCCTTTTGACTCAGCTTAACTGAACTAATCAACTGTTGCTGTTTTTCTTCCTTCAAATGTTATTGTTCACACAATGTTTCTCACAAAGTTCAAAGTTCATCCTTAAGAACAGGTATCCTTGATGTTTTAGTTTTCAGCACAGTTGGCTCAAGCAGTAGCTCAATGGCAGACATGCAGAACTTTGACGTGCTGAGGAGATCGTAACTACCTACAGGGAGAAGAACTCAAACATGCAAGATAGCTGGAGGACTGAATTTAGACACCTATATTTTAGAGATTTGCAGACATCCCATAAATGTTATCTGGAGTTTACTGACTTTACTAAGGTGCGAGAGGTTTCATTGTTACCAAATTGTTCAGTAGGATAAGTAATCAGAGGTGTAGCTTCTTTGTGGAAACAGATTCAACTTTAAACTTCTATTCCACAGTACAAATGTATCACGTTTTCTTTTTGGTGTTTTTGTTTTTTAAATAAAAAAATAACAACCAATAGCAGCCCTTAATTTTGTGGCATTTTTATGCAGATGTTCTTTATAGGCGGTGCAGAATATTTAGTAAAGTGGTTCTAAGCATCAATAGAAGGTGGTTTCTGAAAGCTACTAGGTTCTGTAAATTTAATCTGGACATTATACAGCTGTGTACTTATATTAGAACATTTCATTTGTACTTTTGAATACCACAGTACTTTTAAATAAATGAACCTTTGAATACCTAAGTATTAAAAATTAAAAGTGAGTACTTCAGTACTCTAACTTGAGAAGATTATTGATCGAGTAACTTTTACTTGTAATTGAGTAAGATTTGACCAAGAGAATCTATACTTTTACTAAAGTACTATAGTTGAGTACTTTGTCCACCACTGGGTATTAGGCCCAATGATATTAGGGCTAAACTAACATGGCGGGATAATATTTCCTTTTACCATTTCTAAATGGTTTGGTTGCAGTCTATAAATGATTATCAAACATTATAAATCTGTTAATCATTAATAAATGGTCTCCTTACCATTTATAAATGATGTTTATGATGGTTTCATAAAGTGTTACCAAACACTCACACTGATCTAAACTAAATAAATCTAAATGCATAAAGATTGTAAGACAAGAACCTCTACAGAGGAAGAGGTCAACATGTTGACAAAACAGTCTCTATGTTGAATTGCTATCTCCTGTGCATTTGAGTGAATGTTTGCAGATATGTAACCAAACAGGTTGATCTTCACCAAACTTCATTCAACAAACTCCTGATAAATCAAGGGTGTCTTAGCTTTAGTGTTTGCTCTTTTTTTACTGCCGTCATAAATATAATTATCACTAAAAGAAGCTCATAACAAATGTCCAAATTCTACTTTTCTTACTAAATGGCGTGCTGAAAATTCAAAAAATTCACAGCAGTTACACAAGTTTACTTGGCATTACAGTTGAACATGCTAATAATAATGTCAGCCTTAACAAATATGAGCTTTTACACTGATGCCACTTCAACTTTAGGCTCATTTTATCCTCAAATCAAACCTGCAATCCTCTAAGAAACACATTTCACCTTGTTAGTTAGCTGCTTTCCTCCAGATGAAATGTGGGAAATGAAATGCTCTATGAAAAATCGTGCTCATTAATATGTTAATGACTTCAATCTTTCCATTTGTATATGAAGATTTTGAAGGGTTTATCATTACAATATTCAATTTCTTAAAATGATTGCACATTCGGCTCAGGACTAAAGCTGAAAACACATTCTGTTCTTTCTGGTATGTGATACGGTTCGTCAGATTGAGTATAAAAAGCTTCGCTCACTCGAATTAACTTATTAAAAGTCCAGTGGTATACGAAATTATAAAAAGCATCCTCTGGCTTTTTGTGACACTAAAGAAGTAAAAATGAACAATAAACAGTATTTGGTCAGGTTAGTGTCACTGGGGAGTTTTCAAACATGAACAATTGGTCCTAAAAATAATCAAAATCTTTTTATGGAACTTTGAAAGCTTTATTTTGTTTATCTTGCTCTATTTAGAGATTGAATAGATTGAATTGACAACAGGAGTGGGAATTTTCCATCAGGATTTCCTGATGGAGAGAAGAATTAACGGCTCCATCAATTATATCAGTTCTTTAGGTCCTAAAGCAGCAAATCAATCCCCGAACATCACACCACCTCCACTGTGTTTGTGATGAGACACCTTTTAAAAAGCTCCAACTGTGACTGTATTACACACATTGTGATGGACTTGTGTCACAGACGCAGTGCTTTATGCCGAGTCTCTGATCAGCTCTGAGAAATACTGGTGGTTGGTGGCTTGCGTTTTGTGGGAGCTTTATTGTGACTGTGTAGCTCCTGAGTATCAGTGAAGTGGAACCAGTGCTGGTTACATTCACAACGGTTATTTACATTATTTACAGGTAGACGTTTGTATTTGTCTACACCCCGCCTATAGGCACCTGGAAACACCAAATCTGCTTAACTCAGGCACCAACTTCAACTACAGTTTGCTTTTACAACCTTCAACCAATCCACTGCAGATTCCGCTTCACTTGGCTTTTTTCACCACTCTCAGGGTGTGTTCAATTTCATAGGACCCGGTTCTACCTGGACTGAGTCCTTCTAGATCCATGAAAGGAGGCCGGAAGAGTTTTTTCTATGGATTCAAACAGGTCTAGCCTTCTCTGGCGTAAACTCTGTCTCCTAGCAACCATGACAGTTGATACACAAACCAGGCGAAAAATGGATGCCAAATATCTTACTAATGTTCTGTTGCTAATTTCTTTTCTTGACACAAATATCAGATCTTTAGTTCACAAACTATACAGATGTTGGCCACTGTGTTAAAATATCACCCAAACCCATTGGCAGAGTCACAGATAAAACCTTTTAATAAACCAAACATTACAGCCACATATCTGACTTGATAACCTTTTAAAAACATATATATTTTTATTAATTTCAAACAGAACGATTCCCTTCTTTTATATTATCAAACTGCATTTATAATATCCACCACTGTTTGTCATTTTTTTTTTTCCTTTCCTCTGAGCACGAAGCAGCCGGCTTGCTTGGGTTTGCACTGAATCACATGATACCCAAGGTTACCGTGGATACACCGTACCCGTCCTTTAAAACGGACGTAAAGAAGGATGCATACAAAGGAGTCTTCAAATCCTTTGAATCCTTTGAATCCTGCCACAGTCTGAGAGATTTCACTTTGTTTTATTGTGTCTTTTCTATTTTATAATCGCATTGTATTACGATTGTGTACAGCACTTTGTTCCTGTCGGTGAATAAAGTGCTTCATTAATAAAGTTGGTATGGTATCCGAACAGGCCACGGCGCAGCGCTATAATGTAATCAGTGATGAATCTGGCCTTTGCAGGACGATCCGAACACGGTATCTCTGTTCCTCTCGTTTAATGCACTTCCAGGCAACAAAAAGGGGGGGGCTGGCATGAGAGCCAATCTCATATCATCATCATCATCATCATCATCGATCACTCATTTCATTCAGCTGTAGCCAATAATCAGGTAACTAGATTGTGTCACTTTACTAAGGAATACAGGTAAGTGTAAAAACAAAACGTAAACACAACCTCCTCATACAGGTAATGCATCCGTGTCGGTATAAATAGTGTCTACTAGTGATGGCTGCACACTTTCTGAAGTCTTGGGGATCAAAAGATGATCTTTGCCTGATTTAAGTTAAGCATTCGTGTTTGACTTGGTCAGCAGTGATTTCAAATCAAAACCGCATATTGATGCCATTTTTCAAGTCTAATTGTTAAAGCACTAACCCTTATTTGCTGTAACTAAAGTGTGTAGTGCTTTCAGTTTATTTATGGCCTTTAGAGAAAGTCATTGGCGCACTTCTGAAACTTAAACTAGTAGGTCAACTGTTTTTGGTGGTTTGAAAGGAAAACATTCTCCTTTTCAGAACAAGAGCAGCTCTAATTGTCACATCCGACTGTTGTGCTGTGACCAGTCAGGGGTATATTTTTATCAAAGGAAAACCCTTTAGATATACTGTTGTTTGCCCAACTCTGTTGACGTTTCTCTACCGGTTATCCTTGGTCCTGGATGAGTTGTGTTTTAGGAGTTGTTTTGCCTGTGTATTAAAATTAGCCACATTGTGGAAGCTAATCCCTTTCAATTGCTGTTCAGTTGTTTTTAGATCATAGCACCATATGTTCGGTTTTAATGGTTTTACTTTTGTTGTTTTGATCTGTTAGACTACTTTATGTTGCTCAAGAGGCTTTGATTAAATTATAAATAAGGTCTGGGTATGGCTGGTGAAACCAGACTTTTAATTATCACAATTATTTAATGGAAGAACACATTTACTTTTCATACAGACGTTGCTGTTTCACTTCATGATACCAATTGGTTATTCTTTGTTTCATATTAAAAACTTTGATGATCTTAAACATGATATCAACACAAAAATAAGGAAAAGAGGGAAATCTTTATCCACCATAATGACCAAAGTTGGTTTTTCAGTTCTGAAGTTCAGTCCAGAAAATGTGAATTTTAATCCTGTCAGCTCAGACCTTAAGAGGGCAGGTTAGTGCTCACAGTGTATGTTCACACAGTGACCGTCAGCCATAATTGGCCCCTTGCCAGTTGATTAATAGGCATCCTCCGACTAATAAAAGGGCTTTCCTAAGAGGGCTTCTAGAGAATTAATTAAACCAATGACATTTTAGGGAGCTGAGGATTTAAGAACAAGCCGACCTTGATATTAGAGGGAAGGCTCGTGGATGGAAACCAGTTCTGTCCCTACATCGATGCACTTGACCCCTGCTACCCTGCATTTAACGCTGTATTTCAAATTGAACTTCTTAACCAGGAATCTGAGCAGGAAAAGCCTGATGAAAAAAAATGGGATGAAGGACAGTTTAAGAAATCTGCTGTTCAAAATCTCCATCTGTTTAAAATAACTTAACAGGATTTCTTTTTTTATTATGGACCCACATGAACCAGTCAAAAGTGAAACAGGTTTGTACAGTATGTTTATGCTTATATGATGAAGTATAAAACAAGAGAGGTGATCCATAATGAAACATATCATCACAGGCTCAGTTTTTGCAATATCAGTTTCTTAAAGGACTGTTTTTGAATACAATAAATGCTGACAGTTGTATTCAGTGTGTCACAAATTTCCTGTTGTAATATTATTGTGATTTTTTCAGCTAACTGGAAAGAGCTTCTGGAGTGAATGTTCACACCGTACCACAGATGTGGATGTTCATAGTGGAAATTAGACACGCGGTACGACCTCTGCAGTTTTTATATCTTGTGCAGCTTTCTCTCCTCTATCTGATATTCTGGCCGTCATTCAAGAAACACTACATTCTTTCCAAGAGTCTTTGACAATCTGCTGAGTGTGGTGATATTTATTGGCTAAATCACGAGATGTTGTTCAATGTTTATATTTGCAAACCACACAGAACTGTCCCTGTAATCATACATTTCCTTTTAGGTGCATGCCGTGAGAAATATGTCAGCACGGATGCAACACGGAGAGAAGTGGAAGCTAAAATAATATAATTTGGTTGCACAGACCTCAGAGTGTCAACCATAAATCAAGCTTATAAAAAGCAATCTTAATTCAATTCAATTCAGTTTATTTATATAGCGCCAAATCACAACACACGTCATCTCGAGGCACTTTACAAGGACAATTCATTCAAAACACACAGTCAGATTAGTTAAAAGTTTTCTATCTAAGGAAAACCAGCTGATTGCATCGAATCATTGACTCAACAGCAA
>JAUZNJ010031350.1:0-14265 GCA_034780135.1 Jordanella pulchra | reverse complement strand
GTTTTACAGCATGAAATGTCTGAATGAGTGCTCATCCAAGACTGGTGATTCCATACTTTTTGCCAGGGGTTGTAGAAATAATCGTATTTGGTTACTGCACATTTGTTTTCAAGGTTACTATTTTATGTTTTTCAAATACTTGGTTGTTTCATTGATTATTTTTTGTGATTTTATTTAAAAACATTTGTTGTTATTCAAGACAAAAGGACACAATTCCGCTCCTTTCTCTTCACTTTGTTGATATTACAAGTTTCCCAGTGGTATATTTTGTTATATGCAGTAGGAGCCCTACAATGGCTATCAACACATTTGACCATATTTCCTTTTATGAGACATAAAATACATTCAAATCACAGGTCTGTCTGCCCTACTAAAGCCTTTGGGGATCAAATAGGTTGAAACTGATTCAGTCCAGATGTGTTGCAGTTATATTCAAGATGTGGATCTATAAAGTCTTTTCCAAAGTTTTAAAGTGGTTTTCATGGTATTTTACTGTGTTTATTTTGGATAAAATTCAGGTAAGACTAAAAAATTAAGACTATTGTTCTGTTAGTGGTTCCACTTGAAAACTATTCTGTCACACAAATAGAAACCTTTAGATTTAAACTTCATAACTTTGGAGCAGTACTGGATTCTAGAGTATGACTGGGGTAGTCGGACGGCTTGCAGGAGATTTTTCCGTTTTTTCATATTTAAATCTACACAGGTGCCCTCAGGCATTAATTAAGGTCAGAGGTTGTGATTTTAAAAAAAACAGCTATTGGTAACTATTCTTGGTGGTGTTCATGTGGGAATAACCAGCTTTTAAGTTTAAGGAATCACCTGTTTTCATTTTTTATGGTTTGTTTAAGCAAAACTTTTTCAAACAGTTGGAAAACCTTCCCAGTCACATGCTTCATATCATTAAACAGATTTTAAGATGAGGTTAAATCAAAAATCAAATTACTTTTTCAAAACCTTTTCTATACTTGTAAACACTTTATAATGCGTGTAACTTAATACCCAATCTAATTAAAATGCAGAAATAACAGGAACATCAGTATTTGTGCTTTTCTTTAGGGTTGAATTTCCAAACTGTTTGTATTAAAAGACTCAGTTCCTTTTTTAAATTTTGAATTTTAAAAACAAGAACAAAGCTGTTAACCAGTATTAAATCATCTTAAACCCATGCTTCCCATTTGAAAACAGGATCTGAGATAATATTAGAGAACAGAGTCCGTGTTTAAAAGGAGGTAGGTCAACTTTACAGCAGAGGAAGTTTAATGTTTCAGTTCTTAGTCTAAAAGTTTGTCTCCAAAAATAAGGTCAATGGTTTAAAAACTGGATAGAAAAAAACATTTAAGCTTCAGAACCAGAACTAAAAGAAGAGCAGCCATTTTTATAAATAAGAAAATTCCTTTTAATTTGGAAAATGAAGAATAAGAGTCAGAAAAACGATTTGTTTCAATTAAAGGGTTTGATAGATGACAACATATAATTATTCCTAATATCTAAGCCTCAAATATGGATTCTCCTTAGTTTATAGTTTAAATCACAAATGGTTTTGATGTTTATCAATTACTGCAATGGTTTGGGACTATTAGCAGGTGACTTTAATTGTATTATAATGGCTAGAGAGGCCCAGGCTCTAATCTGTGTGGTTAGAGAAACAACAAAGACAACAGTCAGATTTTCAGAACAGGTTTGGGTTTATTTCCTAAGAAAGTATTGAAGGGGTTCAACACAGTCGAGCCAAAATGCACCCAAATCCAACAGCATTCTCAAAAGGAAAGCAGATCAAACAAATCTGTAATACAAATATAATCCGAACAGGAAGAGGAACTCTTATGGTAACAGTGTTAAAATAAACAAGAAAAAAGAAAACAAACAAAAACAAACTACATCCTGAAAATGAGAAGCTATCTAACTCTCAACATCACCACCTCTCCCACTCAGTTTTACAATTATTTGAAAAGCTTGTGATTATCTTTTAACATCGTTTTTTAAATTAAACAAAACAGCATCTTTACAAAAGAATTACAGACAACTGAAAAGAAATCATGTTAGAAAAAAAAAAAAAAGAATCACATGTGATCTGCTGATATGTAATAACACTGGATCCAAGTCTCATAGACTACGAATACAAGGAGACAAACTGCTAATGTAACACGGCTGAAGCAGAGGCCACTTTAGAAATCTCTAAATGAAGCTCGACTGATCAGAGTCTGCATCAGAGAGGCTGCAGAGATGGTCTGCAGGCTGAGGAATGAAGGCGCCTCCTCAGATTGTTGGGTTTGTTTTAAGTCTACCTTAATGTGCCTCAGTTCGACTGCAAGGCGCTGGAGATTAAATCCACAATAAATCCTCTAGTATGGAGTGAACTTTGTTCCTTTATTGTTGCAAGCAAAGAACACATTTTGTACACGGATGTTGCAATCCAGAAAAAAGAACTTTCCAAAACTTGTTTCTAATACTTTTTTTTCCACAATTTCATATTTTAATTTTTTTTTTTCAAATTTCCAAAATGCCTAATTTTTAAAATAGCATTTTACTGACCAGATTTTCATAACTTTAATCTCAATTCAAACTCTTGACCAAAAAAAAAAAGTTATTTTTAAGATAGAATTAAATAATACAATAAAAGAAATGCATCTTTGTTCCGCCGAGGTGAAGAAAGGACGATTTGTAAAGCGCAATTTTAAAAGAATGCAATTGGAAAAAAAAAAATCTACAAAAAAAAACAACAATTAGAAAAAACAAAATCTGAGAAAACGGCAAAATTACTCTCAAAAAACCTTTTTGTCATTGTTTCATTTCAAGATTGATTTTTTTTAGTAGTTTACAAACTTGTTCTTTGCTTGCAACAATAATTTGTAAAAAAAAAAAAAAATGATTTCATAAACTCATGTTTTCTACTAATTTAAAAAAACCTCTAAAAGTCGGGTCTTTGATTTTTCTGGCATCACAGAGCAAAGCGTTTATACTGACGCGATCTAATTAGTCTTCCTTAGAGATTTCAGCTATTCTTTAAACCACTACCTCGATTATAAGCAGTTGCCAACATTTTTTGTTTTGAATGATTAAAAAAGGTAAAAGATTTTAGCATATAGGATCCCTGCCAGTGGTTTAAGCAAAGTAAAAGGAAAAGCCTTTTAAATACGCCCTGGACATTAATGTAATACAAATCACACCCTTGATCTTAATGCACATCAACTCTTCTCATCGGGAACAAATGCAAAGAAAAAGTTAATTTAAAGACGTCGTGTTTGGACCCACATAAATGTTTTTATTTTTTATGCCTCAGCTCACATATTGAGATATAAAACATCACGACAGCTTCGCTTTTATGCTTCTTCTTTGAACGTAACTCAGATTTCAATGACTGAATCTGTATTCATGTGTTTTAGAGTCTAAATGAAAAATAATTCATCTGAATTAAAACCGAATCAAACTGATTTAAAATTCAACTAAAGTTGCTTTTAAAAAGTATTTCCTTGTATTGATTTTTTTTGTTGTGTGTCGTACATCTGGATCCTTTAGCCACAGAGTAATCAAACACAGCAGCTTTTCTTAATCTTCAGTTCTTTATGCTACTTTCCTTTTGCATGCACCTTGTATGTTAACATCATTTATGTTTGCAGCACATTTGCCCTTTGCTGGTCTCCATTTTCTGTGTTTGCAGCATTTCTCTGTTTCAGTGTTCCTCCTTTGCAAGCTTTTTTGTTTTGTACGCATTTATAAATTTGCACTTTGTTTGCTCCTCTCAGGCACAATAGAAAAGACAATGCATGAGAAGCGACGTAAAAAGCCATGGGCTAACTGCAAAGGTTAAGCTACATGTAGCGATTATCAAGACACTAAAGCAGCACGGTGTACCGCCTGTGTTATATCGCTCCCAGGACCAGATTTTATTTAGTTTAATAAAATAAATAAGCTGTATAAAGATTCCTACATTACCCTTGCTATAATCTTGCATGTCTGCATGGAATAAGACCTGTAGGGTTTTTTTTCAATGTCCTTAAATTTAGCTGTTTTGTATGCAAGCCATTCCAATATTTAAAATAGACCTAAAATAATCCAAACTATCCGATTAAAACGCCTCTTCAATCTAAAGATGACCTCCTTCATTTAATGTGTTAAAATAATGAAACACTCATTATTTATAGAGTGTTTCTGATAGATTTTACATTTATGCATATAATGCAATACTGACTGAAGGACTTGAACCCCACTTTTAACACCCAGTGATTATTGGAGTGAACATTGGAAGCTTGATTGTTGTCATGAGTGGAAAATATACACAAAGTGGACGATGCATGTTGGTAAGTTAAAGACAAACCTCAGTATTGATGATAAACTGGTGCTTTCTAGATTAATGGACGAGGCACAAAATCAACGCCCCCAAAAATGCACAAAAAACCCATTAAAGGTCCGATTCACCGTTCAGGTTCTCCATCCTCTGCAGACTGAGAGCGCCCCCTTGTGGGATTTAAAGTCCTTTGGAAAACTCAAACCAAGGGCTTCAAATAACTTTCCTTTTTTTCTTGTTGAAAAGAAGTATTAATGTAAAATAAGTTGTTTATCGAATAAATTTTGTTCCATTATTGTTGAAAACAAAGCACAGGTTTTGAAAATGCTAATTTAGAAAATAAAAAATCCCCAAAAAGTTTTTTAGAGTAATTTTTCATGTTTTCTTAGATTTTATTCTTTTAATTATCGTCTTTATAAAATACATTTTTTTCAAATTTATTTTTAAAGCTGGACTTTTTTCATTAATACATTTTATATTTATACTGAGCTTTACTAATTATTCTGTTCACTTTGCTTTATCCAGATGACGTTCTCTCCACTTCTGGGGAAACGCTTTCCTCCAGAGAAAAGAAGCATTTCTATTGGTCCGCACAGATGATAGTGACATTTTAATCTAATAAGTAAAATTCAATTTGAAAAGAGTGAAAACCATAAAAGTCAATCGAAAAAAGAGGGTTTAGAAAAAAAACATTAAATCTAGTACAATTGTTTGCAACAATAATGCCACAAAATGAACAATTCAACATCCTCCTCTTCTGTCTGTCCTAAATCCAGTTTTCCCTTAAAGAGAAAAGCAAAGGTTGTGACTTAAGGTTTTTACAAAAACAAAAAGAAGCTAAATAACTGGACAGCCTGTCCTGTTTAAAGTATCATAAAACCTTCCTTCATTAGTCCTCCAGACACACAAACTCATCTCCTTTCACAGTTTTGTCCATTTTTTACAGTTGCAGCAGAAATGTTACATGCAATCAAATTTTAATTAATAAATCTATTTTAGTTTATTTAGCATGTCTGAGGGATTTTAACCCAGTTAAGACCAGGCTCATGAAGGAACAGCTTCTCTTTACATCAGAAGGTTTAAATCATGAAAATAAACGCAGGACTCTGACCAGCAGCACGGCGCTAAAGGCCTGACCTGCCTCACTGTGGGAAGACTAATGCTTTATAATAATCTAGTTAATTAATATAACTTCTATTATAAACTAATTTCAACAACAAAAATGTATTTTTGCACGACCTACGTATTCCTATTTAAAACTTAAAGCTCTTATTATCCACTGACAGATCAACTAGATTCAATATCTTTTTGTTTTGCTTCACAAATCAAGTCTCATGGGGGTATAAAACTAAAGAACAAGATTATGCTGAATACTTCACAGGGTGGAGATTAAACACTGTTAGCAACTAGTTTTAACCAGCTTTAAATGAAAATGGACACAATAGATGCATAAACACCTGTAACTTTGGCACTCAGAGCTTTACAAGAAAAATGACAACAAAACAGTTTAGTGCAATGAGCTAAACCTGGAAGAAGAAAGGCACTGCCTAAATATAATCAAACTATTTCAATTTTCAGTACCGTCAGGATCACCTCCAGCTAAACATTAGTCCCAGTTAGGAAACTAGAATAGAAGTGAAGCCCGATATTAAGACATTAGCACAAGCTTTAGCTGGATTTAAGTTATCGTCAGAACATGAGGCGGAAAAGATCAAATCATTTATAAATGTGACCGTTGTTGGAGGCAAACAAAACGACTTTCTACAACAAATCCAGACGCGTTTTCTGCTCACTGAGGCTGCAGGAGAGCGAGAGAGAGCAAGACTTTCAGAGGATGGTTTTTACTTTTCTTCTTTTGTTTTCCTGCATTACGTTTGTCTTTCAGTGTTTGAAAGACTTAAAATAAATACAATAAATAATCCACTAATTTGTTAGACTGAATGGATGACATTTTTATCCATCTGAGTTATTAAAAGCCAAACTGGATGCGGGAATCTGAATGTGACGGGGAAGGATTTAGGTTTTATTGATGCTGGCAACACAAACTTAATAAAAACGAAGAAAAACTGCTGCCGTTAATTATTTTAATTTGGGAAATTTTTCTTTGTTTTTAAAAACAATATAAGTATTGTAAATTATAAATGAGATGTATCTGCTCCCAAAATCAAAACAACAAATAATTAAAAAACCCAAACGTACAAACCCCAGCGCATAAATTAAACTGACTGAACAGCAGGATTTGTTAGATGAGGGGAAACTCACACATTTCTCTAATGGATTTAGCTGTTATATTTATCATCCGAAAATAATAGAGCAAAGACCGACTTTGATGGCGACGGCTATTGGCTCATCATATAGATGTTATGCTAGTCAGTAAACTCCGTCGGTTGGTGGAGCAGGTGGAAACAGGAAGCCCTACTGGTTCCTGCCGGAACCTTCTGGATGGAAACGCCCCGTTGGAGCCGTTACTTGGACTGACACTGGATCCAGATACAGAATAACAGACCGAGATACAGCAGGTTGAGTGGAGCATGTAGGAAGACAGAATTTATAACCATCTGAATAAACTCCATTCACTTTGAAAACCCAACACCCTCTGAGCCAAAGTTCAGCTGTTTTGTCTTTTGAAGAAACACAGAAACAAAAGTCTGACCTGCAGCCTCTTTGGATATTATTTATCTGATCTAAAATGAGGACAACTTGTGTATTTTCATATTTTTAAATGATAGAAACATATCTATTGCCTTCCGATGAAATTCAGACATAATGAAATTGGTTTCTTCTCATTTCAAGGTATTCAGGCGCAGAGCGCAGACCTCCCGCCACTTTAATTCTGAATGAGATGGACTTTGTCTGCAAGTTTATCGAATCCGGGTAAAACATCTACCATGTACCAAATGAACAAGTTTTTATGGCGCAACAGAACATCATGATCTTCAGGAATCAGACGCAGTAGATGAGAACCGATGAAGGTAGAGGAGGCTGTTGAACTCTGTTCGCCGGGCATCAATGGATAAAACATTTATTATCACACACTTCCTCAGCAAACACTGACAGTTTTTGTATCTTTGCAGCATTAAATGTTAAAACAAGGGTCCTTCTTTAAATGAAAAAGTTCAGATCACAGAAAGGAACCAATCAATGCAGAAAACTCAATTATCCCCAAGGTTCACACACCTTCGCTTTTCACTCTTGCTCTCTGGTATATATATATATATATATATATATATATATATCTATATCTATATATATATAGATATAGATATATATATGTATATGTATCTATACAGACATATGTACATATATGTATAAAATAATCACTGACTAGGATAACATAAAGGAATGTCAATAAACAGAAGTGGATCTACTTAAATTAAAAGCTGTCTTTCTCCAGTCTGGTCCAATAACTACCATCCATTGACGTAGATTCATCTGTAAAAACTAACAAGATGGTTGAAATGTTGTCTGTGCTACCCATGAGCCTCCTCTTCTGTCGAGCTCTCCTGCGCTCTGCTGCTACCTGTGGAACCCGACCAATGAGAGGAGAGCTGGGATGAGGGGAGGTTCAAAACAAGGATGACAGCCCTTAACACATAAAGGGGGGTTTCAGGTCAGGAGAGCAAAGGAGATGAAGGAGGACAGAAAGGGGCTTTACTTTGTAGAGTCGATTCTGTCTGCTTCAAAGTGCACCGGAGCTGATGCCACACGGTGACTTAGTGAACTTATTGGACGTTATCAGCCATTATCAGGATGCTTCTTGCTTTAGGGGTCCAAAGCAGAGCTGTGCTTTTTACAGTTAGTTTATGAGGAAGAGGAAACATAGACCCAAACTATATACAATTTATAAAACAACTAGAACTATTGTGGACCCAGCAGTGGCTGCTTCCTTGGCACCAAAAGATATACTAAATCTGAAGTCAGATACTGATCTGATTAAAGGCAGAACAACATGATAACTGAGCAGCTGCAGAGAACAAAGAGGCGACATAGTTATAGAGGCCGGTGGTTAGCATGCTAGGCTAGGTGGTTAGCATGCTAGGCTAGCCCAACAATGGTTTGTCTACTTCCATTGCTGTTTGTTAGCACAGAAAGCTGGCATTAGTTGCGAACAGGCTGGGATGACTAGCATTAGCATCAGATAGTATGATGCTGGCGTCGAATTGGCTGCTATCAGTCTTTGGATAGAATGGCGTTGGCCTCTCAGACGGACAGAAAACTGCTGTTCCAGGAGACGCTTGCATTAGCACCATGCCTAACTTGGACAAATACTTCATTTAAAAAATCTAATAAAAACACCCAAAAAACTTTATCAAGAAATAAGGCCAACAGACAAAATCTACAACATCCATATAAAGGCCAGAATCAAAATAAGATCAGAAAATGCTTCACTACTGAGTAATGTTTTCACAAGTACAAGGATTCTACTTTGATGATGAGTTGCTACACATAAACATTTACACATAAACAAATATGGGAACGTAAAAATTTAGATTTAAATTGTTTAATAAAAGAACCATATTACCGCAAAGAACCGTTTTTCATTTTGCTTTTTTCCTGTGATGAGAAAAGCATCAGCCGGTGTCCCAAGGTGTTCCTTTCATTCGATTTACTGTTATTCAAAGTTTAGGCACGTCACCATATTTTAGTTCATTTTTATTAAACAAAAAGAAATTAGAAAAAAAAAACTAATAAATCAAGGCAGATTTCACAACAAAAACGTGCAATGAAAATTTCCCCAGCAGGTAGACCGGCCCAATATTCATACAGATATATTTACAATTTACTTCAGCAATGTCTTTACACCATGGTTTTCATTTTAATGAAATTTTAATCTTTCAGCTCCATGTTTTCATGGTACATTGTCTTTTCTGTTCTTGCAAACTCTGCCTTGTTTGACTGATTATAATCCTTTTTTAGTGAAAAAGAACAAAAATGTTGCACAAAATTGAAAAACAGTAAACGCAGTGAAAGAAACACTTGTTAATCCTTGTAGATTTTGTATATCAGCCGTATTCCTTGATATTGTTTTTCCAGAAGTATGTGATTATTACAGTGGCTACTAGCCTAGCCATGCTAGTCGCGTTCACCGTCTCATTCGCCAGAGCCGTTTGCTCAGTAACTGATGTCGGCCTGATTAATCAGAGCAGTAGCAGAAGTTTTTACTTTGATTCTCATACTGAGCCGCATGAATGTGCCTGAAAGTTGATCCCACAATTCCCCTGCACTACAGCTCATCGCTGAGCACTCAGCCTCTAATATCGCTGCAGAACTGCTGACGCCTCCAATATGGACACCAGACAACCAGGGCATCACCTTCTGTGGACTTCTTCTTTTTGAGACAATGCATTACTGTCACACATCTTTGTTTAGTGGAAACAAAGGCTGAACAGAATGAAGCAAAAATATCAACATTAGCAGGAGGACAGCAAAGAGGAAAGTTGATTTAAAGAAAAGGTAAAAACACGGCTAAGGAGGTAAAAAAGGAAGCATGTGTGCCTTCAGACATCCACAAACATCCTAACATGAACAAAGAAAAGCTCAGGTGTTATGAGCAGGTAGAGGGGTCAGCTTTTGGAGCAGGACAGTCAGTGTCTAGGCTAGCTTGGATTTACCTCATGCATAAAACCCTCTAACAGTAGTTCTCAATGGTATCAAAGAATGAAAAGTTTACGGGGAACTCTGGGAGGGCCAGAGACAAGAGGAGGCACGCAAGGAGAGGGAAAAGAAAGAGAAAGAGAAAATTAATTCAGTTCAGGAAAGCACATTCCTAAAAAAAAGAACACACAACAAAAGGTATCAGAAAGAGGAGGGAAAGAATACAAAAAAAAGAAAATGTTCGCAGGTTTGGCGAGGCAGCAGACCCGGCAGGTCAGACAGCGCTTGGAGGAAAGCTACCTGGTGTTGTGTTTCTGTCATTGAGCAGCTTGGTCTGACTGTTGGGCAGGATCTTGATCTCTGGAGGATCTGGACTCTGACCCGACCGCGACGCCATCAGAGCGTTTAGGTACTGCAGACGAGTCACCTGCAACACGGCCACAGTGACATCATCAACTGCCTCGAGCCTATTGGTTTAAACTACAGATTTCTATGGAGTGAATTTTGTTCCGTTATTGTTGCAACAGAAAAAAAATTGTTCTGTAAATAAAAATGTGATAAAAATTTAATCGAGAAATAAAACTTTTTAAAAAGTTTAAATGAAAAAAAGTTGATTTTAAAAATGTATTTTAATTTAAAAAATTTTTTACTGATTTTTACATTTCCTTTTTCAGTTTTATGAATTCTATTCCTTTATATGCATTTCACATTTCCTTTCCCTCAAGCCCAATATAAACGCTCACTCTTGACCAATAAAAATATTGCTATCAACTTTGCAGACCAATAGAAATGCATCTTTGCTCCTCCCTCCAGAGGAAAGCCCGCCCCCAGAAGTAAAGAGAATGTGATCTGGAAATAGCGACTTAAAATGAGTGCAAATCATAAAACTCAGTCTGAAAAACAGAGAAAAAGATGTATAACAAATGTGTAAAGAGAAAAAAGAAATAGCAAGAAAAAAGAAATATTAAAAAAAAACACTTTTTGAAAAAAACTAACAGTGAAAAATAAATATTAAAAAAAGGAAACAGCAAAACCGTTTTCATTTCTGGGTTCCATTTCTTTTTTTAAATTCCCGCCTACAAAACATTTTTCTTGCAAAAATAATGAACCAATTCTCACTCTATAATTCCCTACCTCACTATTGATCAATTTTATTTAAGATTTCCTTCATTTTAACAATGAATACTTACAACCACAGCTTTAAATAACAGGGGAAGTTGCAGTGGACAGACCCACTCATGCATGATCCACTCACCCGTATGAGCTGCAGGTCAGTGAGAGCTCGCACCGTGTAGTCTGGACAGTAGCTGGAGGGGCTGGTGGCGTCCGCCGACTCAAAAGGATCCCTGGGAGAGTGTCGCTGGGTCGACACCGGAGACTGATGGACTGTATGTCACAGACAGAAACACAACGTCTGAAGCTGAATCAACGTCAGCTGCCTAAAGAAAAACTCCAGCCATGAAAGCTGCAGGCTCCGTCAAACCATTTCTACCGAAAATCAGTCTTTAAACATATAATAAGGGATTAAGAGTAGTGAAGAACTCAGGCTGTGTCTTCTTGATGATCAGGGAGCAGAGAATGATTCCTCTCTAGTTCTTTAACCAACACGATGCTTTTAACTAAACAGGTAAAAAGGTCTGCGTTGTAGAGACGGCATCCCACCTGAAGAGGGCAGCGTCAGAGCAGACACACCGTAGTAAGTAAAGGCGCCGTTCTCAAACTTCAGGCCCTCTTTGCCAATTTCCACTTCGACACGGCCCTGAAAAACAAACAGAAATCATTCAGCGAGACCCGACAAGCCAGCGGAATAATATATTTGATTCTAATCGCTTAATGGTTAACTGTTTCAGAAATCGCAAAATAAATGAATAAATGTCCCCAGATTGGTTTTCTCAGCCTAAATTAAGAACAAATGTTGTGGAATAAAGGATAGTGATGTTAAAAAGGAATCTTTTGTTAATTCTAGGGCTAAATAAGAGGACGAAGCTCCCAAACTCTGCCTCCCTACCTGCAGCAGCAGGATGAAGTAGTCCACCGGGTGGTTGCGGGTGTACAGGTAGTGGCTCGGGCTCAGCCGGTTGTTGTGGTCAAAGGGAACCTCCTGGTTGACGCTGGGGTGGCGGAGCAGGTGGAACAGCACCTTCTCAGAGACCCGAGCCGGACTGAAGTGCTCCACCTCTGAAGGAGAAAACAGCATCACAGAACTTCAGTGTCTTCACCTCCATTATTATGGAGAGAAGTTTGGTCCATTATTGTTGCAAGCAAAGAAACATTTTTGTAAATGGAAATGTGAGAAAAAATGCATTTTGTGAATTTAAGATTGAAAAAAAAGGAAATCCAGAAAGAAATTTTAACCTTGATGTTTCTCAGATATGTTTTTATTAGTTATCTTTTTTAGATTTTATTTATTTATTATTTGTAACTTTTCATTTTTTTGTACAGATTTTATTTATCTTTTTTTCAAACTTCTATGTCAGATTGATTTTTATGAGCCGCTTTCTTTTAAAAATTGCATTTGATAGGCAACATCGTCTTCCCTTCCAGGGGGGGGCTCTCCTCTGGGGTGATGAGTGAAGCAACATGAGCAACAACATGTTATTGGTCCAGTGTTTGCATAGGGCTGAAAGTGAAGAAAATTGGTTCATAAAACACAATTTGAAAAGAATGCGATTTGTAAAACTCAATCTAAACAAGAAATTTATTTTTTTTAAATTTGGAAATATATCATCTGTAAAAAAACAAAAGTTTGTAAAAATGTAAAAATAAATATATACATATGAAAAATAAAACCACCTGTTGGAGTGAAAACATTCTTTTTTTTTAATTAAATTGTTTTTTAAGTTTCATTTCTGAATTGCTTGTTTTCACATTTCAATCTACAAAATCTGTTTTTATTTTTGTTTGTTTTTTCAACTCTTCACCTCCATACCGTGTTGTTTGCTTGAAATAATAATGGAACAAAACTGACTCCATACATTTTAGCTAAACATAATCCTGCAGGAAGATCCTATCATTCCAGTTTTAACATGTATCCTGTTAACTTTTGTCATTTTCATCATACATCAGCTTCTGAAGAAGATTTTGAATGAGTAATAATTTTCATCCGTTGGGCTCAAAGCTGGGATTTTGCTGCTCTGAACATAAACAAACCACAGTGACCATTCCTTTTATTGAGATTATTTACTGCAACTCAGAACAGTTGCTTTTAAGGTTCAAAAACAATTAAAGGAGAAAATATGTTTTTATTAAACACAATAATGTGTTTTTTATAAAGACAAATGCCGGTTTTCCTTGAATCCTTTCGGACTCGTTTAGATTGCTCCGGAGTCTCGGGACCCGTTTTGATCCAAACAAAAGCTACTGGATCAGAAGGACTTCGTTAGACACCCGGATTAATACATTTTTTATTCAAACTGCAGCCTGAAAATCTCCCAAATTCCTCCGGCCAATTGGAAAGCCTGTTCATATGCACAATTTGGAGGTGTGTGCTATTAACATTAACATGGCCAAACACAACCACATGCTCCCAAACTGATGGTTTCATACTTGGCAAAATACCAAGGATCCAAATAAAATCACTAAAACGTTTCTGGTGAAACTTGTATATGTGATTTCATTAATTTCTTTTTTCCGTTTGTTAATAACTTTGAATGTCTTATTTTCACTGCATTGTTTTGTTTGACTTTCATGGCTACAAACATGAACTGTGTCACATGGGATTAGTAACTTTCTAACCAGAAAACTTGACCTAAAAACCAGATATAAAGCTTCAACTGAAGTTTTTCTTTGGTCTCCATAGATCTTTTATTTTTATTGTGCACAGACCTCTAGACAGGAAGCGGTGCGTGGCCAGCAGGAGCTGCGGTGACGTGCGGATCTTCGGTTCTCCTTCTGGGGGCTTGAAAAGGGAAAACTCCTCGTGCGAGCCGCGAGGCTCCAGAGGGATCTCCAGAGGAGGCATTGGACGCTTCACCTTTCTGTCCACTGGATGGCGCCACCAGAAACAGGTTTGAACACAGACGCGGGAAGCAGAGGCAGTATGGAGAGAAATTTGTGCAAATAGTATTCAAGGCAGAGAAGATCATCTTTCAGAAATATGACTTCTGAATTAAATAAAAAAACTTGGGGGAGCAACTAATAACGTTTATGTAAAAGTTGAACCTATATTATTACAGCTTTCTATTTTTTAGAAATTCTCATCAGCTTCTATGACTGTCAGATTAGAGTTGCTATGAAAAAAGAAGTATGGAACTGATTCCAGATGGAATATGCTATGGTCAGAAAGGCTGAGAAGGCGTGATAGAAATACATACACTAATAAAGTGCAAGCTTTGGGATCTGTTGTTAATAATGCTTCATACAGGTAAGACCTACAAACTGAA
>JAUZNJ010031349.1:0-14266 GCA_034780135.1 Jordanella pulchra | reverse complement strand
GCTTCTCAACCCCGGTGCTAGTTAGCACAATAGAAAGAGAAAAATACAGGCAGAGACGATATAGCCGATAAATTAAAAGACGTCGATAGTTTTTATTAATTGTGCGATTAATTGATTTATCGTTTATCGCGACAGGCCTAGGCATAGATGCACAATAATACTTTAGAAAGAAAAGCCACTCATCAAGATGTCAAAGGCTCATCCCAGCCTATCATTTAATCTTTCTGTGTCTGCCCTTGACCTCCATGGGTGTGCACTTGTGTCGACAATGTTGCCTAAGGTCTTATCCACGGTACACAGCGCTGAATTTTTCAGCTCCTCAACTTAGTCAGTTCAACTAACAATCAAGTTTCTTACATACACTAAGAAGCAAAAGTGATAAAAAAATCTGCATCTGGTGTAAAATTAATGCTGTCTGGTAGCACTGCAAACAAAACTTTTCTTCTTTTAGCAAGAGTCCCCCTTGGCTGCCAAAGTCCATACAGCTATCTCTTATACAAGGTTAAAGAACACAGCTGGTGAAGATAACAAAAAGAACAGATATTGCTGTGATGTAGAAGATATATTTCAATTTGCTGTTGGTTTTTGTCTTGCGGCAGGAAATATGAAATTCTTGTCTTCCCAGGCAGCAATTGATTGGAAAATAAAAATGAATGTGTGGTCCTATATTTCTGATGTTTCCTCTGTGGTGTCTTTGTTTCAGGGCTTAGGGTCTCCTGAAGCCGATGATACATCTCTCTAGAAGGAGGTGACACACATTTTTAGGGGAGATAAATGCAATCCAAGTCTTTCTCAAAATAGCTGCTACTGTATGAATGTGACTGTTCCCCTTGGGGGTATGTTTTAATGAAAGGCACCAAATTAATCCCACTTTTTTCCGCTCTCCATTCTTCCCATTACTTTGTTTGCATAGATGAAAAAAGAGTAAATAATTTCTGCTTTCCTGTCCCCGATGTATGCTGATGTTACAGCCTCTGACGGAGAGGGGGGAAGAAGACTCAAAGCAATGGCAGGATGCTGACATGGCCCTCCTTTGTCCTATTCTCATTCATTTCCTCCTCAGATCTTCTGACGGCCCCAGAGGAAGACAAGGTGAGGATGTGTGGAGACAG
This sequence comes from Jordanella pulchra, assembly GCA_034780135.1. NCBI lineage: Eukaryota > Metazoa > Chordata > Actinopteri > Cyprinodontiformes > Cyprinodontidae > Jordanella > Jordanella pulchra. Next base: position 13,154 of record JAUZNJ010031349.1, on the reverse strand, counting down.
ACACAGGGAGAGAGTGAAAACAAAAGGAGGATGGGCGGATAGAGATAAGAACAAAACTGGAGGAATCCAACTCCCATCAACAGTTTGCTACCTGGATACTTTTAAGCTTCCTGTGTTTTACAAGAACTAGCAGTGAACACCCAGTTAAGTTGATCAGAGTTGATAATGACGCCTCAAGATGCACTGCAAGTCCTTTATCTGTGTTTACCCAAATGGCAAAACTGATTAGTGACAAGCAATCTTATGAGGCTCCATTGTTACCCCTGTTACTCGATAGTGTGTGTGTCTTTGCTCATATGCTTTGAAAGAAGAAAATATTTATGATCCATGACTCTGACAGTGTTGTTTTAATGCTACACTTGGCAAGCTACTGTACAAGCTGCTTTTTTTTACAGTTGTTTTAAAATAATTTATTGAGTTAATTTATCCTGTACTTCTTTTGCCCTTTTTGTTAATATAGTGATAACATGAAACATGGTATTTACTTTTAGAGTGATCATACTTTGAGAATCTCATACTGGCCTGCATCTAATTCAGATTCCATTTTAAGTCCAAACTCTTAAAGATAATCGTCACTTTGACTCACGCAAGATACCCAGCAGAGAGGAAAATATCTTGGCCATGACTTTGTCTTCTAAATAATGCAATACGTTTGTGTTCAGGACTAAGCTGTGTTCAGATTCTGCTGTGTTTGCACTATCATACACATCTTCTTTTACACCCCTCATTGGGTTCTTCGCCCTTCCAAACTTTCTACTGGGGCATCTTTTTATGGTGGTGGCTCAAAAAAGACTTTTAAAAAGTAAGGACGGAGCAAACAGGACCATGTTTGTAAATGTTTGTGACAAGAGTAACAAGAAAGAGAAAGTTAAAGAAACCTCAGTGGAATTATTCCTGTTCATGAGATGCTTTTCTGCTTAATCACCAAGATGCGGGTGACACATCCATGTCCAAGCCCCCCGTCTTCCTCCATCCCAAACTTCCTCTTTAACTGTCCCTATCCAGACTTTATGCAGAAGAATTCAAAGAGACCAGAGTGTCAGTTTATAAAATATGTACAACTGCTTAAAGCAAACCTCTTGGGCTCTGTTGTCTCTCTATCCACATACAAAGTTGGACACTGTGTAGAAAAGACCTATCTTTAGTAATAAAGGAAAGAGGGATGGCAGGGAGGAGAGATGGGTATTCCTCATCTCCTCTGCTACATTACAGTTTAAAATTGGAACTCCATTGCACAAAGTATATGACTGTGAATGGGCTTTTCAAAACCTTTGGTGAAAGTCTGCTTTCTGCCTCTGGCCCATTAGGCAGACTTACTCTCATGTCCTCCCGATTCAGAGTCACACATTCAGGCAACCTGGTAAAAAGAGCTGTGAGAAGAAGAGGAGGAAGCAAGGTGGAAAATTTCTCCTGCATTACACTATAGCGAGACATGAGTGGCGACACGACTTAAGAGGAAGGGAGAGGAACTTGTAATCTCAGCTCGCAGCCTTTGAACTTGGCCCGATGAGACGCGGGCGACCCAAAGCAAAAGGTTCCAAAGAAGAGCTCACTGAAGATTACTCAGAATACTGATGCAGTGTGGAATCCAATTCCTCTGGGAGCCCTCTGAGAAAGTAAATTATCTGTGTTGAGCAAGACTACATACATAGAAATATATGCAATATGCCATGCATGTGCATCAAAAATAATAGAAAAAAGAAGCTACAAGTTGACGTTATGAGTACAAACAATTTTAAGCATCTGTGCCTTGAAAAGTGACCCAGTAAATGAGGTCTAGGGTCTCTTAGGTTCTAATTAGGGCAGCTGTTACCATTTTCATTATTTGTGTGTATTTGTTTGAAGAGAGAGCATAAGAGAGATAAGTGAGTGTTTCCAATGTGCAATGGGTTTGAGGTCATGGGATATGTGCCGCTGTCTGGCTCTGGCCTCTTCTCATCCAGCTGCTGCTGGTCTGTCAGGGAGCGGAGGTTTACTGGGTGTCATGTCCCCTCCCTTGGGCTTTTGAATAATGACAAAATAATGCGGAACCGGGGGCTGGAGGTGAAGACGTATGCATGCAGCAAATGGCCATTTGGGCAAGCTTTGCCATTTGCTCAGAGCTGCAAGGGAGAAACTGATTCATGCAGGAAACTACAAATGTTGCCACAGGACTTAGATTTTGTAATACCATCTTCTGTCCTTTCAAGAGAGTGCATCTGTCAGAATGGTGTTATTGGGTATTATCTATGACCTAAAAATTATTTTTTTTTTATCTAAAATTTTGTATATGCAAGCATGAGCTGAAATGATTAATAACAGGGTAATTCTTATGTTTTGTCTGATATATAAATCAAATTAAACATACAATAATGGTGTCAGTTTTAAAGTAATTGTACTTAGTTTATCAGGGACTTATCATCTATTTTCCTCATTGAAGAATATACACTAGGAGCATAACAATATGATTAACCAGGGTAATTACTGTGGCTATCTACTCAAAAACCTACCCCGCAGTTACTTGCTTAAACCTTACTTTATGACAAAAGAAAAAAACAAACTGCTGTATAGACATGGATCTTGCTGCTTGCCTACTGAGGTTTTAAAACATTTTAAATGAATAACAATGATGACGGACATTCCTTTAGTTTTCACAGAATATCTGTCCCTGTCTTTAGGCATCCCAAACAGCCAAATCTGTTTTTGCTATTACTCAGTCAGTTTAGTGGCATTGTTCCTCAACAGGTAGGATACAATATTTAGTGATAAATAGCAGTAAATACTTCATTTATTTGATCATACACAGTTACATTTTCCCATTAGAAGGTGACAGACAGAACCACAATGAGTGCACATTATTAAATTATGGACATTTTATGATTTAATGTTTCCCTCCATCAGTTCTTTTAAATTTGTGATCAAATACTATTTTGAAGGTTTGAAGAAATCTCAAAGCTTTTGTACTTTTATATGTAACTAAAAACTACAAGAAGCTCCTGAGCTATGTGGCTGACTTGGGGGCAATAGACAGCAGCTTAGTTTGTTTATCCCTCGGGCCGGCTCTGAGCAGCTGCTCAGAAATGCAGCTTGTTGATCCTGATGTTTATACTTCTGTAAACTATTTGGAATCTAGTAGAGAACCAAATTTAGAAATGTAATTTAAGCATTCAATGAAATAGAATTAATTACTGTCAAACGCAGAATTTTGTGTAATATTTGTATTGTAATATTTTCTTTTTAAAAAACAACAACAAAGAACTCACATGGTGATGCATGATCAAAGCGCGTGTGCGCGTTTTGCCAAGATGTCTCACAAAAACAGCGTTAAGTCAACCCAACAAAGAACAGGAGAGGATGACGATTAGTGCGGAGAAGACAGGTGCTTTGTGTCTCTGCCCTCCCCGAAAAAAACAAGCGCTCTCTCCCAATTTGTCTATCCCAGTAACTCTTCCGATCCACTCTGACCCTCTCTCACCTCCGACCATCCCTCATTATGTGTCCCGCTGCTCCCAAACAACGCAGCAGTTAATCTTTTCTAAAATGAAAATGACCGCGGGGACCGCTGACTAACTTAGTAGGGTTGTAGGGATACGGAGCTGTGCATAAAGCACCATTGACGCTTGTGGGACTGGCGTTGTCCCATTCACTCTCGTTGTCTGATCCACTCTTTATTTTTCAAAAATGAGTCCCTCCTGCGCTCTGCAGTCCGAATTCACCGTTTCCCGTTTGCCTTAAGGATACCGCCTTAGTTATGCTTCATCTAGGTGCGCCCCGAAGACATAACCCTGCGCAAAGTCCCCATTCAAAACAGACATCCTCAATTTGCACAAGAACAGAGACGAACCAACCCAAATTACGCATTGGTTTTTTAATTGTACGTGGAGTGAAATCCTTAGTCGCAGTTGGTTGATTATTTTCATTTTAAAAAATGATCAAACATTAACTGGCGAGTAACAGCAGTGAAATGTAGCATTGCAGCAGACCAGCGCTCTGAGGCGACTTGACGCAGCGCCATATGGAGCAGCAGTTCATCCCCTTGTATGAATACAGTTTTGCAGGCTAAACTATGCAATCAAATACATAAATAAATACATCCTACCTGTCACCATAAGGCAAAAGATGAGGTATAGAGAAGTGATTCCAGACATCCTGTTCATTGACTGTGTTTCGTGAAAAGATGCCGACCAAGCTGGCTGGGTCCACCGCGGCACCAGAGTCGGAAGATAAAGCGCACCGAAGTCTGTCTATACCCTCAGTCGGTGATGAGAAATGGCTCTGAATGGGTTCAATTGGTACTCAAAGTTATCACTTAGCTGAGCATCTCCTTAGTTATTAACTTTCCTACAACATCGGCTCCTTAGTTCCGGTTTCTTCCTTGCTGGCACGGCTCTTGTCTCCTTTTCCACTTTTCAGTGGAGCGTCAGTGATTTGGACGTCTCAGTCAAGGTTCACCCACGATCCGATTTTAAGTATTTTCCTGCATGCTTCTGCTGCTGTTGCCGTTGTTGCCCCGGAGCAGCTCGGAAGCGATCTATCCTCTGTCACAACGCGCAGTGACAACAATCCTGGTGAAGTTGCCTCTCCGCGGTCCGCTGGACTCCGCTCACACTTCGCTCTGGCTGTTCTCACAGTGCCTCAGCCTCTTTCTCTAACACATGCCTTTTCCCTCCCCCGGTCGGGTCTCCTCACTTTATCTCCTCACTTTAATTCTCACTCCCTCTTCCCGTTTGGAAATACGCTCTGACAGTCATCTGGTGGCGGGGTTCAACAAATCTGGCAGGAGCTGACTCGGAGGAGCCCCTCTGCCTCAGATGCTTCCCTCGGCGGTGGCCCCCCTTCCCCTGTGGCCCACGCCCCCAGGGGACTACCATTGGCTTAGGAGGCGCCAGGAGGAGCGTTTCAAAAAACATCTAAAAAAAAGACTGCACAATCATGCTGGGTTGGAAAAAAAGACTATTGTAAAATTTGAGGTATACACGGGAATAAAAAAAAAAAAATCACAGTATATTGTGTATTTAATTTCTCCCAAGAGAAATGTGATTCCTTTGTATTTTATATAACTATATGATCTAGATTAGATACAAGGCAGGATTTTAAAAATTTCAGCTTATTTGCCAGATTCCTTCACTTTAATTTATTTTCTTTAATTTACAGCAAGACCTGGTCAGAAGTTGTTAGCACTGTTGCCTTGCAGCAAGAAAGTCTATTTCTCAATGAATATTTAACAACTTCTCCTATAGTTAATTTCCTGCCATGGACTCAGCTTTTAAGCTCATTCCACATGTTTCACTAGTGTTGAAGAAGGTGTATTTCCAGAGGCTTGAAATTATCTTTTAAAATCATTTCTCGTATGTGTGTGATTATTGTTCTTTAAAACTTGAATTCCTATCCAGGTTTCAAACAGCTGTTAATTCAAAGAGGAGCTGAGAGGTAAACCTCTAATTGTCTATTCTGTTTACTTTATGTACCGGCACCCAAAGCAGTCAAACAGACCATAGTATGATAGTTTAAGCTTCACGCTTAATCAGTCAGCACTATGAGTCCTGTAAACATTTTTGTTATTGTGGACAAATCATTTAATCAAGAAAGCATTCCGTTTATTCACATGGGCAGCTCTGTGGATTCTCTCAGAGCTTGAATATATTAATTTAAGAGCAAAAGCTTTTTTGTCAATGTGCCCTAAATTCCCATCAAAACAAAAATGACTTTATTGCAGACTGTGATCCATATTTCCCAGTATCTTTTACACTGAGGTTGGCTTTGTCTTCAGTAGCTTCAGTGTTGCTTCTAACCATTTTTAAAAAATTCTACTTTTTTGGTCAGTTTGGGTCAGATTATTGTATTTTGGACATAATATGGGTTCTGATAAGACAAAGATCCAGTATGCTTAGTAAAGTTTAAAAGTAACAGAAACTGACATGACTCATTGAAACCTAAGCATCTCCTTAATCGGTTGTCCACAGAGAACTTTAATTCATAAAAGAAACTCCTCAGTAATTAGATAAGAAAACAGGTATACATATGAAGAGTTAGGTCGACAGAAGTCAAAGAGAAAAAACAACGAAACAATTTAACTTTTGGCTCCATTTTTGTGAGCTGCTCAACTAAAAACTTTTTTGATGCATCAAAAAATTAAATACTGGACAGTTATTAAATCATAAAAATTAAATCATAAAATTGATCAAATGATCACAAATAAACACAACACTTTAGTATACAACTTCTAGAAATTTTTTTGAATTACAAATGTCACTAAATAAACAAATAATAACCATAAGCATACTGAAATAAACACAAAATTGAGTTAAGCTCCTACACACTCATTACAAGTGGATTTGGGCTTGTTAAAACACGCTAACTTTAAACTGGAATGGCCTCATTAGTGAGACTTTCTCAGAAAATTGCTTTCACTGCTCAAAGGTTCAATAGTCAACTTTTATGAAGTTAGATCTAACTCAGGTTGTTGTCATGACCATTGAAGCTATTCTCCCTATCTGACTGCTCTTTCAGTAAAAAGGAGCACTCGTTCTGGCTGATTTGAAGCGAAATGATGTCCTTATTTCTTCAAGATGCTGCTCCTAACATTCACCAGAACATTTAGACTTTTAGCAGACAACTGTAACCAATGCAATACGAATGTTTAGCATAAATAAAATGTGTTTTAACCCAGCATAACAAAACCAGCTGGTAATAGTTTGCATTGATAGAGAGATGAAATGCTTTCTAAATACTGATAGATTCCAACTATTTTCTTAGCCAGTGGCCATGTATTACATATCAAAACAAGCAACAACCAAACAGCAATAACAAAAAAGACACCTGAGTGAATTTAGATTAACATTAAAGTGTAAGTTTCTAACCTTATTTCAGTAAATAAGTGTTTGTTAGCCTACAGTAGACACTAAGATAAACACAAATGAAGCATAATTACCATATTCCAACAAAAGCCTCAGCGTTTATAAGACATAGACAAACAGTGCTGTCTGTTACTCGCCTCTGGCTGTTTGTAGTCTTCTACTTTGATGTTGTTCATTACTTATTCAAGGATCTATTGATTAGTCAAAATAAAAGGCCTTGCGGTCATTTGATTAATCAGACTTTCATTTGTATATTTTATCAAGGAAAGACTGAGGCTCATTTACTGTGAACACAACCCTCCTTGTAAGCATCCCCCTTCAACCACACACACACCACACACATATGTAAAGGCACACATGCATAAAATGTGCCCTGTTAACTCATCCAGGTGGTTCAAGCTCTGTAAAACTGTAAAAAATTCATCAAAGAGCCTCAGACTTGGACGCTGAGGACCTCAGCACATGTGGGTTTCTGAAAACATCAATCATACAGACAAATACACACACGATTTTTTTTTATTTAGTAAAACGTTGAACCATATAGTGATTAGGGTTCACTCCTCATGTGCCCCCCGTCCCTCCAAATGGTAGTTTTAAAACCCCAGGGTTGGCCTTCCTGTTTATTGCCTCCCTGTAATGCAAACATAAGGGTCCCCTGCCAGTAAACACATGTTGATGGAAGAAACAGCTTGCACAGCTGGGAAGCCAACCCAGGTTAGTGTGACTGAGCACTTGGGTAAATGAGTGTGTATGTGTGTTCTTGTGTGCAAATAGATTCTTACTTGATGTTCTTAATGATGTCAGTTCAGATGTGATCTACACTTATAAATGCTTTAAAAGTAGATTAAAAGAAATAAGCTATCAATCACACACACAAAGCACTGGTGTGAGTGTTAGCCAAAGGGTGCACGTGTGAAACTGTCAATCAGTCAACCGAAAGTGCGCTTTGGGTGAGCAGTAAAAACAGCAGGGAGTCTTTACCAGTTGCGCAGTGCTAATAAAATCAACATCCATTGTGTGAAATCTGTCACTATGCATGATGCTGTGATTGAAATGCATGGTCTCCTATGGCTCACACAGATGGACAGGAAGATGAGGCAAAACAGATGACACATGCCGCAGCATCACTTTGAGCCAATAGTCTTAATTATACAGGTCTCGGTGGCATCGAATGGAGGGCACCCAAACTCCCCGAGCTTTTGAGTTTGTGAATAATTTATAAGTGAAAAAAGGGGTTTTCGGCTGTGGGTTTATTAATAATAAATATGGTTTGATATTTACTAAACTGTTCAGAGAGAGGAAGGGGGTGACAGTTAAAACATTGTTCACATGGTAATTGTAAGGAGGTAATAAATAAGACATGAAGTCGAAACATATGGAAATGCGATTCACTGAGAAATGAGAATAATTTAACAAAATATTATCCCACTCAGCATATGACCCCGGGTCAAGTGAAATAAGAGATGTCGGTCACTGGGGGCGTTATTCTGGGTCAGAGAATCACAACCTCTTTCTTTTCCTTTTGTCTCACTTAAAAGTGGATAACATTCCATGGAAGAAAATGTGCTCATACTGATACAAACCATATTAATATGAATAAAACAACAACAGAAAAACAATAATATTTCCCAAAAAGTGAAGTTAGCAAAGCATGAGAAAGAAGTTTAGGAATGTGAGTTATGTTTTGGTCCAAAATTTTCTAATGTACTTGGAAAGCCTCACATAGTTGTAAATGAAAGAAAAATGTTTTGCATTCCACGGCTGGTTCAACCATTTAAACAGTTGAAGCAGCACTTAATGTAAATTTTACAAAAGAGTAGTCTCAGGAATATGCAAAATGAGCACTACTTGGTAACACATTTTATGTGAAATGTCCTTAATGTGTCAAAATGATGTGCTGTTACCACAGTGACAAAAACAAGTTTTCCTCTGTCGACATTAAAGGGGATGAATCTCTCCCAGTACATAGCATTTTGCATATAGTCTTAGAATATATGTTGAATATGTTGAAACTGCCTGGAAAGAAAGGAAAAACTGCACCACACCTTTAGTCTAGTGGGTGGTGGTAATAAGTACACAGCTGGTTTTACCCTTTTCTCCCACTTTTACTCTACTCTAGAGTAGATTCATTAAAATACTATGTTTACTACCTTAAAAAGAAAATATTTTTGTTGTTTTCCAGCTTTAGAATTATGCATTTCCATTTTGTTTTTAAACAGAATCCACATGCAGAAGAAAATGTAAATGATCATTTGAAATTTTTGATCCATCCTTATCGGGCCACAATTGTTGCTTTACAGCTATGATTCATTTATAAAACCTACTTAAAATGATTATCACCATTTATTTCTTTTATTATGATAATAAAAAGATATATATAATTTCAGTTATCCACAACACACACAAAAATGTGTTTGTCAAAAGTTCATTCAAAGACTCAGTCCACTGATACGGGGGATTGATAACTTGATTGTCTCATTACCAGCCAGTATTTCTATTTCCTGTGAGTTAGAGATATTTGAGTCAACAATGGCTAAAAACTCATGGAGCTGGCTTGAAGAGTTACTGAATGTCCATGCTGTTAAAAGGCAATGAGAAAATGAATAACAACAACTTATGCTTCTTAGTTATATCAAGGACACCATCTATGCTGCCCTGGACAGCCTGCAGTTTGTTTTGAGAGAGATTTGTTCTATGAAGGATGTTATCCTACTAGTTCTTAACTCCACACAGTTCCCAGAAAAACCTTATCCTGAACAGCAACAAGACCAAAGGAGTTATAGTGGACAACAGGAGGTCAAGAAAAATTAAACCCGCTCCTCTCGGCATACAGAAGGAGGTGGTGGAATATGTGGACAGTATAAAGTTCTTGGATGTTCACAATTCATCTGACCAACTGGCACTAAGAATACCTCCTGCCAGGTCAAGAAGGCCCATAAATGGGTTTTCTTTCTCAAGAAGTTTAAACAGACTGATCTCTCTCGCAAACATTTGCAAGGCCACGGTTGAAAGCATCCTTTCAAGAGGAAGCCCTGGCATAGGTGGTGCACCAACTCTATTGGAAAAGTAGTTTAGTAACATTAAATCTAGAACAAATGGATCAATAAACAGTTTCCTTACCATAGCTATAAAGAAACAAACAAGATCACAAACACCCCTGGTGACAATCTAGAAAATCACAAATCCATATCGTGGACTGCTCTGGAACAACAATGGACTTGATGTAAATGTGATATGCTGCATTTCCATTACAGATTTTCCTTCTAAGGATTGTGTCTATATATTCTTACAAGTGCTCTAATCTTTCTTCTAAGAGTTTCCTTTTCATATTCTATCCAAGGGTGTTTTATGTTATAAGGCTGTGGTGTAAGGATGCCTTGTTTCTATAAATGTTTATTTCTTCCAACATTCTATGTTTGCATTCTGAGCTGGGTCTTAAGAGTTCCTTAAGTTTTCATAATGAAAGTAACAATTCATGATTGAGTCTTGATAGATATGTGACTAAACATTGTTTTAGGTAAACTTTCTTTACTAAATTCTGCCCTAAATCCCTAGACAGTTTGATCTTTAAAAAAGAGATTTTCGTATTGATCCTTTGCCATTTGATGACGTTGAATGTTTCATTAATCTTAAATGACATTTTTTGGGTATAAAAAATTAGATGTTTACTTTTGACCATGGTTGCATGTTAGTTTATCCTTCAGCCATTTAATGCTTTTCTGGTTTTCCGGTTCCAAAAACACCATTTGTAAATGTCCCATTTATTCTCCTTATAAATGCAGTAATCAGCAGGGTGCTACTCACCTAAACAACAGATGACCATGCAATTTCTTTAAGTAGTTTGACATATTTTATATAAAAAAATACAGCTTTATAATTCCATGAACAACTTCAATCAATATGTTTTTATAGTTAAAAACGTGTTCCCAATCTGGTATATTTTATAAAAGTCAATTTGCCTAAATGAGGGTCCGAGACAAAATAAAGGAAAATTAATGTTAATAACACAGTTCAGATCTAAAAACATAACAGGATAAACAATAAAATGTGTTTATACAGTAAATCACAACATTTTAATATATAATCATATAAAAGGTATTTTAATTAAAAGTGGCCCAAAAGATAACATATTATTAATAATATGCCACCTAAAAATTACAAAAAATCTGTGTCTGTGTTAAACAATACAAAACTCATTTCTATTCAGCGTGTTAATAGTGCCTTATTAACATTTTGCTTTTACTGCAGTATTTTGGTTAATAGAAGGGTTTGAGGTTTAGGCTGCTATTCATATCAGGAACATTACACCAGCTTTTACTGTAATTGTGATATTGAATGTAGAGCTGATCTGTGTCAACCATAACTCTAACTGCTGCTACAGCCTCATAACTCATGAAAACATACAGTGCTCCATTGCAAGGCAGTAGCATTCATCTACCAGGCTCGTGAACAATTCAAAACCAGTCTCCAATAATATGACGTCAGTCCTCTGCACGGGATAGAAATGTGCAATTAAGCAGTTTCTTTATGTGTGATTGAGGAGCAGGAGGAGAGCCATTAAAGCCCAACACAGACCCGGGGCTTGCTCTGCAGTCTGTAGGACTATTCCTCAGCTCGTATCAAATCCACGTCCTTTCCCCCAATATCAGAATATGACTCTGGCCTCCCATGGATTCTGTTTTTGTCCGTAATGAAAGTCTCTCATGGGATTGGGTTGAGGGATTCTTTTTCTCAGGGGTCAAGGAGAGGTTGAGGCTTTTGGTTCAAACTGCTAAGAAAAATGGAGTGAATTACAGGAATGTGGCCACTGGCCTCAGTTTTATAGCTGAAAAGAAGAAATCTATAATCTGACATTACTCTGGATTAAACAGAATTATTTAGAGAAAGGACAGAATTATCTTTCTGGTTACTTTTTTGTTTTATTTTACCAGTTTGAGACATCACAAAACATTTGGAGCCTCACCTTATATTTAAAGTCATAAAAACTGGGTTGATGGCCACCTTAATGTGTATTCATTAATAAGTACAGCAGTAAGCTGTCTTAAATATTCATGCACTGATGCAGAGTTGTTGTCCCTTGATGGGCCTGGCCAACATCTGTTCCTGATGTCATGGCACGCTCCTGTGTGCCAGAAAAGCCCCACTGGCGTTTTTGGTATCTCTACTGTACTATAGCGTGTCCAGACACACACACACTGCTCCACCCATCTCTGATAAAAATCTGAGATGACGACAGTAATCCAGTCCACTGGACAGAACTATTTAACTTCTCTACTAATCCATAAACATAGATTAAGGCGCTTTAGTTTCATACTAAGATAAGCAATTCTGTCATTCCCTGATAAATGTTTCACTTGATTTCTTGCTCTGTCTACATTTTATGAATGTTTGGAGATAATTCTAGGAGGACTACTTAGTGGAGCAGACCATTGGTGTTATGAAACAATACAGTTTGTCAGCTGCCAGCAAATTACACTGCCATTGTGGTAATGCTATTGCCTTAGTAGCAAACTGGTGAAGTACATTTTCCTCAATAAATAAATAAAAATATAATCCAAGCATTCCCTCTACAAAAATACTTTTCAATAGCAACTTAGATCTAGATATAAGTAACAATGGAACTCTCATCATATATTAATAACAGAGTAAAAACACTCAGTTCCTTGGTATTACAGTATTTATGCAAAGATGTACAAGATAACAAGTTAAAGAAAAACAAATAAGAACATCACCAAATATTCCTACTACTCAGAAAATGATATGCCATATTCCTTATTACAATCCTGGGGTCTCATTTATCAAGCTTGTTCAGGCACAAAACAGGGCCCAAAACTTGCATATGTCACATTCCACATAAAGATTTAAATTTATCAGAAACAAACTTTATGTGGAACTGTGCGGGTGCTCATGCCAGTTATGACCCTTCTCTAACTATAGACACATTGTGAAGAGAGTATAAAATGTCAACACAGATGGTGACTGAGTTGGGGAACTAAAACCAGATTGCATCAGAATTTCTCTTAGACGTTTAATTTCACTTTATATTAAACTTTAATCATAGATCGTCTTTATTAGATCCATGCTGTATGATGCATGATGGCACTGAAAAGTCTTGTCACAAATTACAATAAAAAAGCCAGCTTAAATTCAAAATCAAAGTCCATGCACATTTAAATGTTTCCTCACCATTACTTTCCTCTCTCCAGTGATCAACAGGGAGATTCATACCACAGATTTATAAATTCAGATTTATATTTTTAAAGATTGTATTTTTCAGTTTTTATCTCTACATTTTATTCTTGCTTCTCATAGAAGTGT
>JAUZNJ010031348.1:0-14266 GCA_034780135.1 Jordanella pulchra | reverse complement strand
GAAAGTAAGACATAGTGGGGCTTTTGGGGATAAAAAGAAAGTAAGACACTGTCTTACTTTCGGGGAAACACGGTATAATGGGAGATGTAAGAGTCAGCAGCCCAGCTGATATTTCTCTCTAGGTTGGTGTCACAGCCAAACAGGAACAGACCAGATAAAGCTACGATGATGAGAAAAAGCAGAGAGAGCATGAAGTTATGGGTGAAATGAACAAATGCTTCAGAACAAGAATACAAGAGATAGAATGAAACAGAATGATGAAAAGTGGTCCTTATGTCCTCCAGCCGTCTAAGCTTATATAAGCATAAATATAGCGATAGTACAGGATAACCTGAGCCACTCTAACTATAAACTTTGTGAATTAGGAAACGGTGTCTGCCTCACGGACTAAGAATGATAGTTGGTTCCGCAGGAGAGGAGCCTGATATCTGAAGGATCTGCCTCCCATTCTGCTTTTACAAATTCTAGGAACCGCTAGTGAACCTGCAGATTGAGAGCGAAGTGTTTTGTTAGCAACATAAGGATCAATCAGATCTGATCTGGTTATTTAGGACTTCATATGTAAGGAGGATTTTAAATTCTTTTTTGGATCTTACAGTAAGTCAGTGGACAGAAGCTAAAATAAGAGAAATATTATTTCTCTTTTTAATTTTCATCAGAACTCTATATGCTCTGAGCCACAGAGATAAATCTAAAGGGCAGCACCTTGGTAGATGTCAACCATAGTTTGGAAAAAATAGCAGTTTTGTGTTTAACGTTCATGATTTATTCCAGTTTTTACGGCAGCCCATCCTCGGTGACCCATCTCCCTGCACACCTGGAGAAAAAGAAAATACATTAAAATGATAGAAACAGGGTTTCATCACACGAACAGCTTCATGTTCACATCCGTGGTGGACCTGACTCCCTGTAAAGAAAATAAAATATCTTTTTTATGTTCTGTAAGTCATTTACAATTTTGTTCATTTTAAAAAATGACTCGAACATTCGAACTGGTTCAAGAGAATCCTGCAGTGAAGAGAAATGGCACCTAGAGGATGTTCCTCTCTAATTGCAAACACTTTTTGCCAGCAGTTAGGTTAAGTGCTGCCAGCTGCATTTAACTACCTGTGATGATGGCGAATAGCTTCTTTAAGATGCTTCACTTTTACATAAATTGCATAAATTGTGTTAAAGTGCTCCTTAAATCGAGGAGCAGAAAAAAACCAAACGTTATTTGCAACAAAACGGAAACATTATGTCGAAACAACATTTTCTTTGTCACATTTATCGATTCTTCCATTTCAAATGCAGGTACCTTTCAAATATTTGGGTGCATTTATTGAGACAGTGAAACTTATAAATTGATTTATACACAAAAAGTGATTCCTCTCAGTAGGTTTACTGGTAATAAAGGCCAGTTTGTTCCTGCAAAATTAGAATATGACTTCAGACAAAAAAACAACTGCTTTTTGATGGAGAAATACTGACAGGTATGTCCATGCAGTCAACAGCTATAGCATTCAATACTTAGTTAGGAGCTCTTCAGTGTAGTATGCAAGGTGTTTAAGTTTAATTGTGGTCTTCAGATGGTCTGCTTCATTGGTGCTCATTTTCTTAAGTTTATCCATAGATTCTCCATTGTGTTATGCATTAAACAGATATATCTGATTTCATTGCTGCTAAAGGAGAAAAGTAAAAGCAGTTTGTCTGGATAAAGCTTGAAATCCCTGATTAGTAATGGACACTTCATTGTCAAGCATTGCTGCATATGAATCGATATAGCAAACAATGAGTACATTTTAATTCAGTGCGCTAAGCACCCAAAAGTTATTGCAAAGCTATATTTCAACCTGGAGACACGCACACCAGCACACACACCAGCTTGTCTCAATATCTTTGCAGGGCCTTTCCATTGAATTCCATTAATTTCTACAGCCAAACCTTAACCTTAACCATTACGGGGTCGTACCTGACACTAAGCCCGCTCAATTCACACCGCAGTGCTTAACGTGACTCCTGACCCAAAAATGGCAATACCCCGTGTGGGGTCCAGGCATTGGGCCCCAAAAGGAGCAGCCGGTTCCCACAATGTGTCTTTTTCCCCAGAAAATAGGCCCTACAATAGATTAAAATCAGGACAAACACACTCATACACACACAAACAACCACTCAAACACATACACAAAAGAAAAGTGACAATTAGAGAGATTTATTGAAGAATCTGACAAATCTCTGGCGCTCAGACCTCGGCAGTAGACATGGAAGCTGCGAATGTAGATGAGATTAGGATTAAATATGGCTTTCCCCTGCGTCTGGACACCGGTGGTGGAGTGGAGGCCAGAGGAGAAGGAAGCCAGGAGCTTGAGAGCACCTTATCCCAAGGCAATTTACAGAGACAATAAGTCAGATTGGGTAAGGTTTCTGTCAAGGAAAACCAACTGATTGCATCAAGTCATTGACTTGTGGGAAATGCTCCTACTGGGGGAGCTTGTGGCATTATGGGGGCTATTTTGGATGCGGTATGAGAAAGAGCCAAAAAGTATATATTTTACCAATATTTGTTTGTACTATTCTTTTACTCATTGCATAATTTTCTCTTTAAATGGCTCCTTATATTGATTAATATACACTATATCAAATTGTCATTAACTCCTCATAAACGGTAAGCACAACCACAATAACATCGTTATATTCTGTAATAGACTGTTAGTGTGTGAAAGATGCTTTGGATTCTGTGTTATGGGTCTGTAGTGTTTCTTTATTGCTAAATCCTGAGTCATGAATGGTTTGTTGTGTCTCACCGTAAAGAGTCACTGAAAGACTGAAATATTGGATATTTTTCCTCATCATCCACACTGACTCTGTTCAGTCAGGGATTTGCTCACTTTATTTTTGAAATCGTTTTGTTTTGAGGAAGTGGTGGAGTATCGAGTGTAAACATGGGTGACAGAGAGTAGTGTAGGTGAGGGGAGTCCGTAAGGAGAACGTTCTTAGGTGGCCCACCCAAAGCCTGGACTTGCACACATTTGACATCTGTGCTGAGATCTAAAATTGGTCCATTCATCGTGCACGGCCTATTTCTACTTAAACTGATGGATTCATGATTCATGGCAAAAACAAATTGGTGAACAAAACTTGTGAGCACTTTCAAAAAAAACAAGAGTCAGTAATTGCTGCAAAGTACGTACAAAAATCCTTGTTTCTTTTTTGACATATTTGAAAACTCGTGGCACTTGCTCACATTGTTATTCTGGGCCGTTATGTGAGTTGTGATGAGAACAAGTTTATCTTTTTATTCTAAGGTAAGGCAGTAACAACACAAAAAGCAGAAAAAGTGAAGCATTGTACTTTCCAGATGCCATCATTCCTTCCATAATGTCCCCTAATGCATCAGGACTCTCATCCTTATTTAAAAGCAGCATCTCTTTGCCTCATTCCCATTTCAATTTGCCCTCAGAGTAATAGAGTTCACCCTCGCTCTTTCCCACTGGGCCAACTTTGCCTCTCAACAAATCTCTTTAGCTGCATGTTTCCATGCTGTCCCCTCATTGCAAGTCATGGGTCAATGATAAAACTGTGAGTATAACACGTTTCTCCTCCTCTGTGCACTTCGCTGGTACTCTAACCCCCGGCGTTTCTCAGTGCACTGGCTGCCCATGTTGGGATTGTTGAAGCGCTTCCGTGTCGGTAACCTCTGCAAGCTTCATGCAGGGGTGAATAACGAGGGCATCCTGGCTTAGATGTGTTTTACTTAGAGGTGTACGGCGGTACTTCACCTGAAGTACATCCTATAATGATAGAGCTCCCGTGCTGTAAACAAAGGAGCTGCAGTGCCACCACTGTATATTAGATCTGTAGGAATCATAAATCAAAATGACATCATCATGGTTGTGAGACTCTGATATCACCAAAACAGGAGCAGACAAAAATATTTAGTGAAATTGGGTTCAGAAGTCTAAGCAGATATTTCTAAGAAAAACAAAAAAAAATGTTATAGTCAAGTTCTGTTTATATAAAGTTCACAGGTTTAAATATCTTTTTCCTGTAAAAGTTATAACCAAGGACCACAGAACTATGCAAAGCTTCTGCATGAAACAGAACAGTTGTAAAATGTATTTCTGCACACTAGGCTGGAACTTCAAAGCTTCCAAATAATGCACTAATTTATTTGTACAATATAAAAAAAAAAAGTTAAAGCACATGTAATTAGTGGGTGCGTTGCGATTAATCCACAAAGATTGTCTAATACAAAACAACTGAAGAGGTGGTTTGGAACTACTAAATTTAAATGAGCATGTTGCGTCGAAGTTTGAGAATGGCTGTTGGAAAACGATGAGGATCTAGGCTTTGGAACGTAAGGGCAATAATGATGGCTCTCCTTCAGATCTCCAACCTTTGGTTCACATCCTTTGGCTTCAGTATCTTGTTCGACCACTGGGATGGGGGGTTCCGGTTCCTGGCATTGGTTGGGGGTCTGGGATGTTGGTGGGTTTGGCCCATTGTTGCAGGGGCTGTACGGCAGGTGGGACACAACCACCGTGCTCCGGATGCATCTCAGCATGTTGTTGGGGTCTGCTCTACTGCCTGCCCTGACCGTGTGTGCGACCAGTGGACTCTGGGGTTTTTTTTGTTGCCTGTGCTTTTTGTGGCTGGTGTGCTGTATTTGGCCTGGGGGGGTGGACTACCTGTATTGCGATTGCTTGGGAGCCATAGGTATGAGACGACGTTATGGATGTGGAGGCCTGCAGCGGCTGTGACTGGCTGGGATGGGGCTAACTGTTTGGAGGGTTTGCTGCCTACTCAGGCATCTCAAGGGGCTGGCCAGCACTGTTACTGTATATCTTCTGTGTTGTCTGTTTTTGCTGTTTTGTTTTATTTTTCTTTTCACACTCTTTCCTTACTCAATTTTCTTTTCACTCTCCTATTAGTTCTTATCCCCTCTTTCTTTCTCACCCACCTGTACATTGTATATGATTTTACTCCCTTAATAATGTTCAATAAAGTTTAATATGCAAGCGAAACACTGTGACAGTCATGATGGTCTGCTTGTGAAAGCAAAGCTGTTTGACTATCATCTAGCTCTGGGGCATCTATTCCCAGAGCCATATAAGCAAAACAGGACACACAAAAAGGCAACATGGAAGGTTTGTAATGTTAATAAAACAAATCAGTATCAACATTCATGGTGCAGTGTTCATATAAGTATCTTAAAATATAAACAAAAGTTTTAAAAAATCCAAACCAGTTGAGCAAGTCTTCTAGATGGGCTCTGAGTTGAAACCTTTGGTTTCTTCTCAAAAACACTTCTTCCATCTTGCAAGTACAAGTAAACTCAGCCTCACAAGCCGTATCTTTTTTCGAAAGTGCGACAAACAAAACTGGTCGCCAATATGTAAGGTACTGCTCAAAAAGAAGGCTTACTCAATTTTTTGGTGATTTTTTTTTTTTTTTTCTTAGCTTGATGATGTATCAGGAAAAAAAAAGCGAAAAAGATGAAAAGATTAAAATAACTCTCACATAACAGGCAGTTTGAGAGCCAGCCTTGCAGCGCTGGCAGACCGCCCACAGACAGGGGTAGGGCGGCAAACAAATAAGGCTAAAAGAAGCGGCATAAGTGTAATCATAACACATTTCAAATAAAAATGTGTGAATATTATTAGATATAAGCATAAAAAACTCAAATATTTGCTCAAGAACAGGATAGACTCTAGTTTCTTCTCTGGTGCCCCCTGTCACCCACCTTCCAGTGGTCTTTTCAATTTTGATTCAGACCTGGCATCGAGAGTCAGGTTAAGAGAAAGAAGTGATTGACAATGAGTTAATGAACCCAAACCAGCTTGATTATATAAATGCTTAAAGATAGTAACTGTAAGTTGCTTTCGAAGTGATCTCATAACTTGTCATGATTAGATCAGTTTCCAATTTAAAGTCAGGTGATTTTAATGTTTTTAGGGTTTTGCAACAAACCAGTGATGGGAAAACAGCAAATAAAAATCTCTTAATTTAGCAGCATTTATAGGATGAGTCCCACTTCTGTATTACACTCCCCATTATTGCATTTCATTTATTGCACTTTATTTGACTCCTTGATTTAATCCCACCTTAAAGCTCTTGTCTTTGTTAATTTTCCTACATAAAGGTAAAGTACAGCTCTCTCTTTGTGGAAGGTTATGCACAAGAGCACTTTATTTTTCAGTAAAGAAACCTTTAATTCGACGAGAAAGTTTAGTTATTATTTAATCGTGAGTCGGCTGGCTTGAACTCGCAATGAATCACGGGATACCCAAGGCTACGGAGGGTACACCGGACCCATCCTTCAAAATGGGCGAAAAGAAGGCTGCTTACGAAGGAGTCTTGGAATCCGAACATGCCACGGGGCGCCGCACTATGACGTAACCGGGCGACAAATCAGGCCTTCGCAGGACGCTACGGCCAAATCCAAACACAGTGGTTGACTGACGGCTTTATCATATAGGTGAAGACGATGGCTGGAGGCGGGAGAGTGGCAGAGGTCTCTGCCATATTTGCAATGTGCAGGCTAAGTAGTGCTGTACTTTCTGTGTGATCTTGTCTGCATGGGCCATTCAGGAGGAGGCTCACAGAAGGGGGTTTGTCTCTGCCCAACCTTCAAAACACATTTTTAGGCATGCGAGGAACAATCAGCCCGAGGTCGTTGAGAGCACAGCTGTCCTCGAACACAGGAACAGTGTCGTGTGGTGAGATCTCAAGTGGGCAAGGCAGAAGTGGGCATGCAGTTCTCTAAGGGGATTTTTGTTTTTTGCATGGTAGATGGTAAACTCATGCATGAAAGTAGTTTAACCTCCCCACGGGTATTTTTATTTGTCTCTCAGCGTTTTGACATAAATCTGACACGATAAAGATTAAACTGTCAAAAGCCGCATTTACCTTCATCAATTCCTCACTATTGACATGTGCTTGACCAAAAAAAATGCAAAGCAGAATAGTTTCACACAACATAACCATGCTGCTTCGTACGGAGCCCAGGGGAATATTGAGAGGGAAAGATCTTAATTTCCTCACATGATAGAGAGGAACCCTTTTACCAGTCTATAGAAGACTCTATTGGCTCTGTGATGTTTTCTATGTCGCAGTATATGAGTTCAGTCATTTAAGACAAACATTATGATTGGAACCTGTTTTGTATTTCAGCTTTGTGCACACTGCCTAACCTGAGACCATACTTTGAAATTTGAGATAACTGATAAAACGCTGCAGTTTTCAAAACAGATTAACATATCTCTGATGGGTAATTCTGGTTATTCTGTACTGTTGTTCTCACATCTAGTATGTTCCTCATCCTTAAGTTTAATAGTTTGATAACTTTTTTATGTTTCCTTGGATATCTGTCTAATAAAATTAATTCTTAGTGGCTTTAAGTTGTATTTCTACTTTTTGTGTTTCTTGATTCTATTTTTTATTTTTGTTATCAGTGTTGACACTAATTTATTCACTTGTTTACACTTTTAAGCTTCACAGCTGATTCTTTATTTTTTCTCTCCACAGATTTAACAGCTTATTACAATTTTTCTCATGGTTTTGGATTATAGCTTGTTAAATTAAAACA
Source organism: Jordanella pulchra (assembly GCA_034780135.1). NCBI lineage: Eukaryota > Metazoa > Chordata > Actinopteri > Cyprinodontiformes > Cyprinodontidae > Jordanella > Jordanella pulchra. The sequence goes on along the minus strand of JAUZNJ010031348.1, from coordinate 6,699 downwards.
TCAACGAAGAGAAATTGAAATTGTGTGAATCTTAGCCAATCCTGTATGCGTAGTCTAATGCATAATCGGCGATGTAGACACAAGTTTAGACAGTAATATTATTCTATAGTTAAACACCATTCATTTAAATCTTCCCTAAGTTGAGTATGAGAGTTGTTACCTTGGCAATTCCATGACAGATGGGAAAGGACACCACCTGATTTAATCATTTTAGTAAATGACTAAATCCATTTCATAGTGGCAAAAGGCTATAAGAGAATTTTCCTGTTGGGCCAAACTTGGCTCACATGTATTTATTAATCGGTTATTCCAATCTCTAAAACAATTTCCAGCCTCAAAAATAAAATACTACACTGATTGGTGTCTTTCCAGGAGGGGTGCCAGCAGGAAGGTAGTGGCGCGTGCTGATTGAAGCGATTTCATTGTTGTTTTGGCGAGGCTCGGTGATCAAAAACCAACGGTCATGCTGTGACTCATTAATCAAACCCTGCGGGTGTACAGGCATGTCGCTGATCAAAGAGAGACGGATAGGTGGGTTCAAATTGTCAGAACCTAAAACAAATAGAGTCATTAGGAATAAATGCAGCTTTGATTTGATGGAGCTTTTATCAACACTTTCATCTGAATTTAACATATTTCCGTTTATGCTCCTGGCTGATGAACAAAGACCTTATTATAAATCAGATATTAACAGGGTCCTGCTGCTATTGTGAGCATGTTGACAATATAGTTTGGTGTTATTCTGAAGTACCAAGAGCGGTTTTTGGATTTTAATCTTTTAAACTGGTCTTGATCAATGGTTTTCAAGATTATAGAGAGTTTCTGTCAAGCTGCCGATCCAGATCATAGCAGCAAACTGTGCAGTGTGTGATTAAAAGTTGAGGATAGTGGAAGACAATAGAGGGTTTGGGATTTAAAACCACCTCCAGCAGACAATCAATGTCTGCATTTTTAGAAGAGGTAGCTTCTGAGAAATAAATCATCTGTTATCATTTGATTAAACTATGTTACCTTTTGATAAACATATTTCTTTCTGACAAACTTCAGGAAAGTGAGCTATAATTAAAACTCTTATTAGCAGTTGTTAATCTCAGTTAATCACATCACTGTTATCATATATTATAATTTATTTTAAAAGCACATATCACATTTTAAGATAGTTTCACAAAGAGAAATCAAATATATTGAACTACTTTAAACAACATTATTGACTTTTTTTATTTCTGCCCGGTATGGACAAAAAAAAAGCACAATTAAATAAAACTCCAAGCTATATGCAGTTGTCAAGGCAGTATTATTTTATAAAGTTTTAGAATATGTTACCTTGCTACAGCTGTCTAGTAGTTGTTTATTTTAGATTAACCATGTTTTGATTTGCAGAAATGAAACTAACCCTTTGAAATCTTTGTTGGAGTTTTTTTGACGTGCAGATGTGGAATTATCAAACACCCCAAACGGCAACCTTAAAAATATGGCATATGGGCATTAAACCTGCAGTAGGAAGCTTTTGTAAAAAGTGTGGACTAAGCCTGAAAATGTACGTTTTTATTAAGCATGTGATAATAGGTCCCTTGCTTAATATATTTTATTGCAGCCAAATATCAACACATACTTACCTTAAGGATTTATTTACCAAAAATCTTCGGGACCATTTAATTTGAGCCTAACCGGAGATCTTCTCTATACTAAACTCCGGAAGGAAATAAACTGGTCACCCACTTGGATGTAAAATTGCTACTTTGCAAGTTTAAAAGGGAGTAAGTACCCTGGGGTAATGTATGGCTACAAATATATTGTACAAACGAATTGAAAAATATATTAAACTAGAAGCTTAATAGTGTCGTAAAGAGAAGAAAACGGGAATAAATTATCAGCTACTTGACTGAAAATGAGTAATAAAAGAGCAACTGTCAAGGGAAAAAAAAACCATTGAAGGACCTTCAGAATGTCTGGAGGGTCTTTTTTAAATATCGCTTTAAAACGGAGACTTATAGGCAGTCTGTCCAAAGCAAAGTTATGTCTCATGAAGACCGAAACTTTACTGAGCACCTTCTGGTTTACTGCCACACATTTTGCAGTCTTTATAGTCGAGCACGTGAGTTTAGCCATAAGCCTTACTGTGCAATACCACAAGTAAACCTCAAAGAAATGAAAGATTGGGTGACAGCTGGAAAGAAGTTAACCAAGAATAAATCAGAAAGAAATATAGCAACCCATGGGATATAAGGGTGGATGAGACAAAGGCTGATAGCTGAGAGGGACATGCAAGTTAAACTGATGCAAGTAGACAAAGAACAAATGGCAGCATTTGAAAAACAAAATTGGTAGCAAAAATAGATTGTTTAATCTGGAATGAACCAAGTCATTTCACTTTATACTTCCCATTAGTAACACTAAGCTGGTATGTCTATGTTCAGAAATGGGACAATGTTAGACTGCATTAAAAGTTTTGAACAAATGCACTCACTCAAATCAGAACTTAGGTCAAAGAAAATACACCGCCTGAAAGCGCAATATAACCGGTCCACCAGAATCCTGAGCCACACATTTACTGCTCAGCAATGAGCTCATGAGTGTTCCCTCAGAGTTGCTTGGATTGCAGTAAAACGAGCCTTTTACAGATGAAGGGGTTGTCAAAGAATGCATGACTGCTGTTGCTGAAAAGGAAAAAGAAAAACAAGAACTTTGCGAGAAAATAAAGTAAATATCCTTGTCAGCATCATCTGTTACAAAAAAAAGTGAATACTCAGGATGTGCTAGCCCAGCTTGAAGTCATGAAAAAAGGGCCATATGTAGGCTTAGCTGTGGATCAGTCCACTCACATCTTTGACAATACTCAGCTGTTAGTTTTTGTTTGGTTTTAAAACACAGACTAGAAGAAATATATATGTAACCTGCTGGATATCACTCCTCCTTAAAACCAGTACAACAAATGAAAACATCTAAATGGCAAAAAAAAGGCATACAGCTCAAATAATTAACGTCAACCACTGTTATAACAGGGAAAGAAAAGGTAACTGAAACAAGACTGAAGAATGACGATCCTGATCTCCTTACATCCAACTGCATTATTCATCAATCAGTCCTCTGTGCCTCCCTGTCAGATGAGCATGCTGAGGTGATGAATACAATGAAGATCGATTTTCTCAGGGCATCCTTATCACATGCTTAGGGAATTCCTCAAAGAAGTTGATGCCAATACTGGTGGTCTTTTCTGCACGTCAATGTGAGACGAGGTGTTGGATCACTTCTGGTCCACAATATGTAAGGTAGCATCTTTTTAAAGTTAACAATTCCAAAGGCAAAGTAGTTTTCTCAAATTTTAGAAAATGTGAAACAGACTTTGAAGCCTTTTTTTTTTTTTGGTTTATATATAACTTAATATTTAATTGAGTTATGTTTGATACTACAAGGCAGGGGAAATTCAATTTGTGAAATAATGAGCTCTCTGTGTGTTTGAGATGAAATTTCAAATGTTCAAGGAAGACTTGCAGGAAGGCTGTTGACTTTCCAGCAGTGCAGGAACAGGTTCAAGGACAGTGGGATGTTTCCTCTTTGTTGTCATGCTTTATTTATTTTTTTTTATTTGTTTGTTTTTTTACTCATCAAATAAGAGAACATTATGCATTAGAAATTAGAAAGATATGTGCAATAAATATTGTCAAATATTAGTTAACTCAAACTAATTTTATTTGATACAACCACCAAGCTGGACTAGTTGGACATTATGATCTTCTTGACTTAAGACTTAATAAATGTTCTGTGATTTGACCTCTTTAATTATCAATTGAATACCCTTGTTGTAAAAGAAGGCAAGAAAGAGGATTGCTTCAAAGAAAAATATCAGTCTTAACTTAAGAATACGATGTTAGAAATGGACTTTAACAAGTCAAATGATGAGATTGATATGTTCTCTATGGGATTTAGGAAGCTGATAAATAAGACTGGATTTTTTTTACTTCCAGCATTTTTGGATCTTGTCCAAAAATATCCCACTGAATTGAAACAATTCAATTCAGACTTAACATTTTTACTTGCTTTGTTGAAGAAGTTTCTCCTAAAATCTATTGGATCAATCGGATTGTTTTACTGCAAAGGTGAATTTTTTATTAACTTGGCAGCTTCCTATGTTAGGAACAAATCCCTCCAAATACTCTTCCCTGTGTTTCTTTATCTCACTGCTCATTGCATATCAAGGCTGTTTATCATTCTCTGTCTCAAAGTCTCTTCTTTTATGAGGTAGCAGTCTCTTGGCAACAAGCAAGTGATTCCTTTCTTTTAGAGGCTTTGACTTTGATTATTATGGTGTTTAATCGGAAACATCACTTGTGTCCAAGCAGTCCTGTCATCGTCCTGGAGCTCCTTTAAGCATCAAAGGTCCACTTTAGGTGATGCCACTGCAACTCAGTCAAATTCAATTTCCCTGCTGAAATAGGCCCCTTAAAAAAATTACAGGTTGTTCACTCGTGCTTTTAAAATGTTGGCTTTTTGTCCTTTTGATCATTGTGCAGCTAGGCTTGAATTTAAAGTCCAAAAAGGATTGCCAGAAATTTTCTGCTACAGAAAATTCACATCAAATAATCATCCTAAAGCAACAAAACAGCCTCAGCAGATCATTGGACAAAAATATTTGTCTGTGGTCGTAAATATGTGGTTCTGAAATGCTGCTAATTCAGTCCAACCTTTTGCCCCTAAGCCCTAAGGATCATAAGAATAATTTTTAGTACTACTTTGTCTTATTTTCCAATGTTGTGCAATTAAATCCTGTTGTAACTTTTGTTATTTGATTTAACAACTTATGGACTGTTGTGTTGCTCTGTGAATACACACCCACCCGGCTGTGTGTTGGGAAAATACATGAACGTTTAAATCGAATCCAATTCAAGTAATCAAATTTACTGTAAACATATATACTATAAATCTCAAATAATACATATAACTAAATCTCAATAACTTTCATTTAAAAAATTTAGAATTTATTTGTAAAAAATGTACCTACAGACCAAAAACTCTTGACACAACCAAACTAAGCGACATAGAAAATAAATTAAGGTCGTTGAAAACCATAATCAATAAAATGATGCAATGATATCACAGTTCGGTATGGATCTTATGTTTGAGGACCAAAGTCGAATGAAAGAGCTTAAAATTAAGTCACGTTAGTTTTTAGACTAATTTGGAGCAGTTGTAATGTGTTAAAACTAGTTCACAATGCAAATCAAAGATGTAAAAAAGACATTTGAGAAAACATTTTATTATGAATGTTAGATTAGCATTCAAACCTTTTTTTAAATTGTTTGCTTAACCTTATAAACAACAGCTCAAAACATGTAAGCATTAGGAGAGCTACCACGCACTAGGTTGTTTTTAGCTTCTTTTAGTTTCCTTTACTCAACAGTAAAAAAATGAAATTATCAGGAATGATCAAAAATCTAAATTATTTAGCTGGAAACTCATTCCTTAACTTTGCTAGACTCGAAACTCCTCCTGATCTCCATTTTAGAAAGCTGATGTTTCTCCAAAGTTCGGGAAACTTTGGCCTGAATCTGTAGCTGGATGTCCAGTTCAGAAGGCTAGTAGTGACCTTTGTTCTTTTCCTGGATCGAAGTCCAGATCTTCTGAGTTACATCTGTAGACTCAGAGAGAATTTTACAGACTTTCTGTTTTGCAATAATCCAGTTTGACAATTGCCAGCAGCCCCCTTACCTTTTGAGCAGTCAGAAGGTTCTGATTCTTGGCCTGTTATTCAAGAAATCTCACGAATGTGGTACTCCAGCATAGGTACTATTGTTAAAAGAGGTAGAGTATTGCATGACCCGGAGTCTTTCCATGGGAGCGTTTTGCAGAGAGGGTTGGGAAGCTTCCAGAGTTTGCAACCAAAACCACCATGGACACTGGTGCCCAATGTCAAAAATTTGTATCATGGCTTATGGAATAATAACCTGGCATTAGCCAGATTGATATTTTGTAGAATTCAAATTGAATAAATAAGTATTCGCATAAGGGAGACACTTTCATTACAGTTTTTTGAGCTGATTGGGTACCTACCTCCCATGTCGAATTTTTTTTAGCCAATCACAGCAACAGTAGCAGCTTGATGTGTTTCACAGCTAACGGCGTTAACTGAAAAAACAAACTCTTACAAAATCCGCTTGGGGGGAACCCGCAACCATCTTCCCATCCACAAAGGCAAAAAAAATCATCTCTTTTGTACGTTTTTCCAAAAGAAATGGAAGATATTCCAGCTGAAACCAGTGCAGCCATGTTTGTTTTAACGCATTGACGTCATACACTTCACTGCATTTCATTGGTCCAAAACATTTCTGTATCGAGCCGAACCCATTTGCTGGCCTCTGACAAGATGTAATTTCGGGAGTTTGTGAATTCACGAATCTCACGACAATTTAGCTTGCTAGCAAGGTAACAGGTTTGACACAAAGTTCCACTTTTTCCATTTTTATGTTTGTGAATTTCACATTTTCTTTTCAAAACATTCTGAAGAACTTAAAAGCATTTTTGAGGTAATTAAAAAAAATACCAATCTAGCTCTGCTAGCTAGCTTCTTCCACTGCATCTGATTTGCTTCTTTGTCTCTAACTGATCCTCACTCATTCTTACCTATCTGTTCTGCCCAGGCTGGATGTTTTGATTAGTTTTAAAAAGAGTTCTATTGGTTTCTCTGTGTTTTATTTTGGAGGA
>JAUZNJ010031347.1:0-14267 GCA_034780135.1 Jordanella pulchra | reverse complement strand
AGTCTTCTACATGCTTTGCAAGTGGGAAAACCTGAAAAAAATCAACAGTGTATCAAATACTTGTTCTCCCCACTGTACTTCCCTTAATTTGTAGTGTGGGATGTTAAAAAAAGGTAAATCAGTGACATTATTCAAAGAACAATAGTCAACAACAATAGGGAAGAGATCAACTGAACCATTTGCAATTAACCAATGATTAACATTAACTAAACAGAAGCAAGGTGTTTCTATCAGCAGGCCAAAATGTGAGATTTCAGATACAGGTTGATATGCGTATGCATTTTGGTTGATATTGGACCGATATCAACACAGGATCAGGGAATCCCTGATGTCTTGCTTATCTGTGCAACCATTACTATTATGTAAGGTCTGATGACTTCCAAAATAAACACAAATTCTAACTGAAAAAAAATATATATTGTAGGATTGTTATACACCATCAGATTACAAAATAAAGCTAGTTAACAGTTTCAAAGATTACAAAGACACTATTCATATTTTAAATAGAGAAAGATACATCTGCCTGCTGATATCTGCACTATTTTCTTTTCTTGGCATAAGCCAATACAAGTATGCATTTGCAGATTCGTTGGTGCGTTTAGCAGCCGTGCCTTGACATCATGTGAAACTCATGCATACTGGGTTCTCTGTTTTGATTTGTTAATTTTTTTATTGTTGTTTGTTTAAATTTACACTTGTGTAACATTTGTTATTATTGCAACATTTCAACCATGTAAACAGAGGAAAAAAATAACAATATTAGCTTTTAGATTGGAGATGGCTTGGACTAATGTCAAAACAATCACTATCAGAGCCAGAAAGGTTCATCTGATGCCTCAGTTCTGTAGGTCGACTTCTAACAGAACTTGACCAGATCATTGGAAAGCAGCTCAAATCAACAAAGGCAAGGCTATTTTATTTGTATCGAACAGTTCAGTACATGAACAATTCAAAGTGCTTTACATGAATTAGACAATAAAATAGAAGAAAAATAAAACCTGAATAAAAGCAAGTAAAGATAAAAACATGATAAAAGCAGGTAAAACAGTAAAAAACAAAAGCCCCAACTCAAATACAATGAATCTTAAAGCAAGGACACCAAAAAACTAATACTTGATTTATATCAGCCTGCATCTAAAATCTCAGATATTACCAAGCTGATATAAAAACTCTGCTTCAGTTTTGTCTCCATATTCTATTGGTTAATTTTAAAAGCATCTGTTGTTCTCATACCTTTTGTTATTAACCACTGATCAAGCATTTTCGAATGTTCTACAGTACAAAATAAGTAATAACCTTATGTGTTATTTGTGCTGATATCTGTGAAGGTTATCAATCCTCCAGGTCATGATCAAGCTTGAAAAAAAATTCAGTTTAGGCAACTGGACGTGAAGTTTTCTAGAAGAAGTTTCACCTCTCATCCAAGAGGCTTCTTCAGTTCTAATTGGTGCTGGAGAACTTCACATCAGTACTTCACATCCAGTTGCCTAAACTGAATTTTCCAAGCTTGTGCTGAAATTGTATCGGGCCTATATCGATGTTGGTCAGTTCTCAAAGCTGCAATATTAGTTAGAAAGTTGAATCAGGACATCCTTATTACTCATAAAAATGTTAGAATAATTAAAACAGCAACCATATCACCTTCTACTGGCAATACTGAAACAGCCTTACCTCATACTTGGGATAGCGTGGTAACCTGTGCGGAACCGTAGCGAGCTGGAATCCGGACATTGCTGGATCATGCGGTCAGCAACCTGCTGCATGTGCTTGAGAAGAATGCAGTGCTCTCCACTTAAAGCCTTTAGGCTGGGAATCGACTGCCATGGAAGGACTAACCAGTGGTAGCGAGCTTTGGGATATTTGTCTCTTATTACAACAACTTCATCATCCTTGTAAACCTGCAAAATAGAAATCAGTAAAGGGTTACAAATCAGGCTACAAAGGAAGCATGACAGCAGCTTTTGGATTATTTTTGCAAGGAACTGACCTGCATCTGAGGATCTTGCATTGAAGCCTTTAAACCTTGGCTCCAATGTCCCACGCTTTCCTAAAACAGATGAGGAATGAACTTTAAATAGCAACACATTGAAAATAAATCAACATTTTACATGGATGGTATTTTCCTCCCTTACATTTGTGGTGCTGTGTTCTCTGCGACTGGCTGATGGTGAGCCATTTCTGTTCTGTTTTGCAGCTTTGAGAGTCGGAACATTTGCCTGGCTCTTGCTCTCCTCCGATGTTTGCACTCTTGGTTTTTTGGTGCTGCTTTGCTGACCAGCGAGATCTTCTTTGAACTGGATGGTGTACGGGTAAAGCTGATTGACAATATGGAGCGTCTCTCCTGGCTTTATTCTGACCTCATTGCCTTTTCCTACCACCACGGAGTTTACCGAGGTGGGGTTTAAGCCCAGCTTTATTAATAATTAAAAAGAAAAAAAAAAAGGTTGAAGGGAGTTTTTGTAAGCAGTTAAGTAATACTAATGTCATTTTTTGCAGGAAGACCAACAGATACTAAAAACTAATGAAACACAACAAAGACTGATTCTGGCTGTTTTTAATTAGCACATGTTAGCTGAACATTAACCATCCTTGTTTATTATTAGTGGGTTTAAAGGGATGAATCAACGTTTTGCAGTCTTACCTGTTTAATTTTGACATAACCTTTGTTGCATTCAGCTTTCAGTTCAACTGGGTAGGAAAGGATAGTATTCAGTCAGGTAAGAGCTCAGATATAAAATACATCAACCATTTTCCCCAAAATATATGGAACTTGACTTAAAGGGAAAAGGACATTTTAAACCTGCTCTGTTAATGTAAATGTTTGATTGACCATTCACTCCTCTTAGTCCTTCTAAAAGTTGGTTAACATTAGAAATAAAATTTTACTACCTGCTATAAAAGGAGTAAAAATAGGAATCAACAATTGCTTTTTGCCTGTTCCTAACTAAGCAGTTGAATTGTTTTAAAATAATGGCGTAGTTGTTTAAAATGATATTTTGTTTAAAAAATATATGCTTGCACACATTTTCATGATTAATGTAAAAACAGTACCGATGTGAAGCTATTTCTGTTACTAAAGCTTGGATAGTTCCAATTATTTCGGATACTTATGTGTACCTGCATGTTAGCATAGACGCTGATGTTGAATTGGTTACCTTGCTGCCGAGAACACTTCTTGTCTTTAATTGTCGTTTCGGGGCCTCGCCCAACAACCACCGCCTGTAAATGAGGAAGCTCGATTGGTTTATGTGTACGCTCCTCGCTAATAAGCCAGCAAGTTGGCATTTTATCATGATCTTTTATCTGTTTAGTGCTAGCTATGTTTACATGTGTATGGCAACTCTAGTTTGCGGGGTGACTATGCTAACTTGTCGCGAGATTACAACGTGAACGGGGCTGGAGTGTTTTCGCTTGGCACGCGGGCCAGGAAGGTTCTCGAAGAAAGGCTTTGATGTGAGTCTGCTGCTTGTTGTCTTCATTCAAAGGTTGGAAAATAGTTATTATCACACATGTTTTCTGCTTGTGTCACTTTCATCTCTGCTTAATTCGGTCAAAGGCTGAAAGAACAGCCTAGCTGGCATTTTAGCTCTGACCTGGCCAAGTAGCTAAATTAGCTAAGAAGGGCCCTGACCGTTTCAGTTTATGTAGATGAAAAAGCGGCTTATGCTGCGATTGTGTGGAAGTTTGATACCCAGACTCACTGCGTCCTTAACAATCGTTGAAAATTAATTATAACTGCCCCAGCCGTTTTTTTTCCCCTAAAAAGAGTCTCATAGATTATCAATTCAAGAGACATTTAAAAATTGTTTCACCTGTGTTATCACTATGAAACGAAACTTAAGATTTTCCTGGCATCCAGATACGATATAATGAACAACAATCTGTTATAAGCCTTCTATAAATTTCTAAACGTGGAAAACCAACATAATATAGGTTGAATTGTGAATGCGACGTTCACTTTGCGCTATATTTTAATAAATGCATCTTCTCATGAGAAATTCTAAAATTGAAATCAAAAGTGTGTTTATTGTGAGGGAGGGAAAAAACATCGTTAAGAAGCACAAATCGATAAGGGCAAGAATCAAAACACATCAGAATAACTACATGTAAATGTTCCTTTAGATATGCATGTGTGCCAATCGACAATCCAATATATTTTACTTTTAACTGTATTCCAGTATGTTGACATGCGATACATCTAAGCATTCATCTTCTTTACCATTAAAATCAATGCCTACGAATATTTTCCCATCAAGAGAAAACATAGTTTCTTTAGTTCGTTGTCATTTAGTAAGCTTTTCTAAAAGGACAAACTGTTTTTGCTACACTTCAAACCAATAGACATTCAGCTTGTTTTGTCATCAAATACAGAAAGCAAAATGTAAATTATTTCCTACTAATGGATTGACACTGTTTAACTGGGCATATAATAAAACGGCTAATACTTAGTAGTTAATATTCTCATGCTAAACATATATAATAGCATGACGTGTTTCTTTTTTATCACATCTGTCAGTGGAAAAAAAGGCGTCCTATTCTCTGTTTTATTACCTATTTTCACATAGACTCAAATAAAAAGCCACATTTTATCTTAACTGCATTAATTCAGGGCATTATAAAATAAATCATTTTAACAAAATCACAAGAGAAACAGCTTGTGCTGTGAGCTGCTAATATTTATGTCACATGACTGACACGTGCTCGCTAACTCTACTTCGTGTTTACTATAGCCAAGTGTAACATAAACCTAAGATGACATTCGCTTAGCATCATCTTGTTCATTTTCTGAAATGGATGGAAACACTTCTAAATCTTTTCTTTCTTTTTTTAACGTCATTGTAATTCTTACCCTGATGTAGGTTTGCTGTTAGTCTCATGTAAACATTAAACATGTGTTTTTGTTTCCTCTTTCATTCTCTAGGACTATCTGACAGAGGGAAGATGGTGAAGGAAACGGGTTTTTATGACACACTCGGTGTTAAACCGAACGCAACTCCGGATGAACTTAAAAAAGCCTACCGTAAACTAGCCTTAAAGTATCACCCTGACAAAAACCCTACTGAAGGAGAAAAGGTCTGTCCCCCTTCATCGTGATCAAAGCAGCTCTGACAGAGGTTGATTTTAACCCTTTATTTTCCCCCTGAAGTTCAAACAGATCTCACAAGCATATGAGGTGCTGTCAGATGCCAAGAAGAGAGAGGTCTATGACCGTGGAGGTGAAAAGGCTATAAAAGAAGGTGGAACAGGTGGCAGCGGCGGAGGTGGTGGGTTCACATCCCCCATGGACATCTTCGACCTATTTTTTGGTGGAGGAAGTCGGATGCACAGAGAACGAAAAGGTGAGCGCATGTGTTTGTTTAAATCATCTCCTGAATAAGTAACTTATAGGCTCCTTAGTTGGACTAATAACTGAGCTTCTGTTTAAAAATGTTTAGAATATTTATAAAAAGAAATTATTCATGAAAAGGAATCAGTAAAAACAGCTCACATTTACTTCCATCTAGTAGTTAAACATAGTTGGTGCCTTAATAATGAAGTGAGATGAAGCCTTCTGTAAATGTAATGCATAACATTCACCACTAGAGGGCAGATCAGGCATGCTGATACCAGTGAACTCTTTTATAATAATTCATTGATGATTTGGGCTCCATCATTATTCATAATAGGTGACTCTTAGGACACGGAGTGAAGTTTTTTTCTTCCAGTCTATCTTTTATGATGTTTGTATTTTAAAACATAATTACCATCAAAATATAATCTATAGTTTATATTTATTGCTATTTTAACTTAAATGGGCTTTAAACGGAACAAGACCTCTGCAGCTTAGAGTATGGAGAGGAAGAATTATAAAGATGCATAGGAATCCTGGTCATGTTGTTTAATCAAATAAGGAAAGTCCCTCCTCCAAATGCTTCTCCTGATGTACCCCCTGCACAACATCTGCTCTCATTTTCACAGTTAAAGCCTCTTTATAGGCAGAGTTCAAGAATTTTCATAAATAATACCAGAACTTTAAGTTAAAAAAACAATAAATGTGCTAAAATAAAAATGAAAATATAGAAATCCTTTAGTTTGACTCAGAGGAGAATTTGTTTTTTGGTTAAAAACATTTCAGAAGTGTCATTCAACAGTTACCTGTTTGTTGTCTTTATAAAGCTGGATATTAGTGTACTAAGCTAAAAAGTGAGAAACAAACCAAATTCTGGTCACTATACCCGTAATAAAATAAAATAACCATAGATAAATTGCACCGGACTATAGACACAGCAACATTCTAGTTCACTATCTTTACACGGAAAGTTCAGGGAAGACACGGCTTCACCGAAGTTAAGGACATTTATTTGACAGAGAACATGTGAATGTGGTTCTGCTACAGATGTCATTACTCGCAGCCACCATGACGGTCAAGGTGCCGAAAATGGGAATATGGAATTGTGGAGTTTGCCAAGAGTGCATTTTCTGATTATCAGTTTTCAGTAGGGATTTTTTTTTTCTGTGTCTTGATTGATTTTGACCAGCGTGACCTATAGGACGGCCGCCATACTACAGTGTATGGTTAATGGTTATTTTGCTAATCGATTCATCTGTTGATTATTTTTTCGATTAATAATCGGAGGGTAAAAGGCTCCCGAAAGAAGATTTTTTTTTTTTTTTTTACAGAATTCTGGATAGAGCATTTTGACAGACAAGAAAGTTTTTTTAATCTTAAATACAAATTATTTCAATACTTTTTTTACAATTTTAGTATAAATTCTGCTCTAAGTGTGGTGATCTGTCAGCTAAAGGTATGTTTTAAAGGCTCTATACTCCAGTTAACGATTAATCGATTACTAAATTAGTTGACAATTATTTTAATAATCGATTAAAAACACGGAGCGGTTTTTCTAAATTAAACCCTTTTGTTATGGTAAATCAATTGAGAATCTACTGGTATATTTTTCATTTATAAGTTGCTCTAGAGTCTAGGTCATGCCTCCAGCCAAAACTTATAGTCTGAACAATACGGTATGTTTGATGTTAAAGTGTGTAATGGTTTTATATTGTTGTTGTAAAGTCTATGAAATATTTTCCAACAATTGTTTTTAATCAACCACAGGGAAGAATATTGTTCATCAGATCACTGTGACCTTGGAGGATCTTTACAATGGAGCAACCAGGAAACTTGCTGTACAGAAGAACTGCATCTGTGAGAGATGTGAAGGTAGAGGTCTCTGCAGTTTGGTTAAAATTTGTAGTGTTTCTTTACACGTTGGTTTTGTTTACTGAATGACAACGTTTAATGTTGTCAGTATTCTTGACAAAAGCTAATCCATGATTTACAGTCTGCCATTAAAGAAGCAACATTCGTGTTGTTGGATCCACTTACAGTTATATTTTGCCTTCAATTTTCTTCATTCAAGTGCCTCTATAACGCTTCCCTGTTTTTGTTTTTTTTCTAATCTGCTGTAGGAGTGATATTTTTTTTACAGGATACTTTTGGAGGTTAACTACCTTAGACAGGTGGATGAGTCTAGAGTCCTGCTGGTTTTCTTGGCTGTCTGAACAAGTAATTACATGAAAGGGTTTTGGTTGAAACAGGTTGTTGGATTTCATTTGTAGGGGTCCAACCTTTAAAGTCATACGTCTTTTGTTTTTTTAACCCCTAAACTGCTAGGAAGGAATGAAAAGAAAAATCTCCTTCACACTCATGTGCTTCTTTGTGCATCTCCTTAAGTTCCACCAATATAGATTGACAAGATAGTGATAGTTTAATTTCCCTTATAGTTTTCAACAGCACACAAGGCTCTCCTTTTCTCTATGGCAGGCCGTGGAAGTCGTAAAGGAGCTGCACAAATGTGCATGTCCTGCCATGGTACTGGAGTGCAGGTCCGCATGCATCAGTTACTTCCAGGTATGGTGCAGCAAGTGTCCACGGTGTGCCACAGCTGTCAGGGACAAGGGCAGAGAATCAGCCAGAAGGACCGCTGCAAAACATGCGGAGGACGCAAGATCATGCGGCAGAAGAAGATCCTGGAGGTTCACATCGACAAAGGTGGGACTAAGCTAGTGTTTTTCAGTTGGGTAAAGTGTTTATTAATACTTAAAACAGGCAGTCGGACTTGTATCTGTTTTTTTGTTTTTCCACAGGAATGAAAGATGGACAGAAAATCGTTTTTCATGGTGAGGGGGACCAGGAGCCAGGGCTGGAACCAGGTGATATCATCATCGTCCTCGACCAGCAGGAACATGCAGTTTTCACGAGGTAACAAAGTTTAGCCAGATTTCCAGTCAATGGTTAATATAGCTCCATCAACTGAATGAAGTGAATCTCCTTTCAGTAATAAAAGTATAATTCAATGGAAATTAGTTGAATCTTAAGGGGTTTCAGCAATAATGTGTGTAAAAAAAAAAAAAGCAAATAATGTTCAAAATATCTAGAATTCATTTGGTAACAAACATCTCCAACTTGAAGTCAGCTATGGTGTTGTGTTTGTGGTCCTCAGGAGAGAAGAAGACTTGCTCATGTCGATGGAACTGCAGCTGGTTGAGGCTCTGTGTGGTTTTAAGAAACCGGTTCAGACGCTGGACAGCAGAACTCTCCTGGTCACATCTCATCCAGGTAAAGCCGAGCATTCAAAACACAAACAGTTCTATATTTCCTGATCCGCTCTGGTTTAACCATTGAAGATGCTTTTTATTTATCTGTTCATGGAGGTTTAAGTTTATCATGATGCTGCTCGCTGAGAGACTTGTTTTTATAAAAGATGAGATGTTGTTTCCCATCTGGTTTGCTTTAACTAATCTATCTGCTACCCCTCTTTGTCTTTTAGGAGAATTAATCAAACCTGCAGACACCAAGTGTGTTCTCAATGAAGGGATGCCCATGTATCGCAGACCTTTTGAGAAGGGACGTCTTATTATTCACTTCTCGGTAAGAACTAAAGGATTTTTATTTTCAGATAAACTTCTCAACACCAGCTTGTCAGAACTCCTTCAGAACCTTGTGCCTTATTGATATTAAAAAGGGCTTCAAAAGGTACATTTTCAAATAATATATTTGCATCAGTGGTTAAAGTGATTAAAAATTGATTCCTAACAAACATTGAAGTCAGATGTTTGTTTTTAAATCCGATAATACTGCCAAAATAACATCACAACTAACATCCACACAGCTGAAGCTGTGAGTTTTAACGAGCTGTGTTTTAACAGGGGTTTAGAGATAAAGAATGAATAATAATAAGTTCTCTCTCTATAAGCTTGTTGCATAAAATGTTTCACTTTCTTCTTGCTTTGAGTCTTTGGATAAAGTTTCAAATGTTCATCCTTCTTCTTGGATGATAAATGATTGTGGGCTCTACAAAACTGGGTCACAATGTTTAAATCTCTCCAAAATATTCATCTACTCTTCTTCTGCAGTTGTTGCTTTTACAGATTAAGTCATTCTAGCCTTACTTAACTTTAGCATCACTGGAAAGTTATGAGCGGCAAAACTTTTAAGGCAACATAATACTGGGAAGTTCAAAACCAAAGTACATCTACTGTATTTAAAAGTATCCCCCTTTAAAACTACTCTAGGTTGTCACTGTTTGTTGAACCATTCCACCTTTTATATTATAGATGATAAATATTGCATTTATGCAAACGAAAATTAATCATCTAAACACAAATGTTGAGGCTTTAAAGTGTTTGTTTGAATTTTATCTGACGGGAGAGTGTATCTGATGTAGAAAAAAAACCAGATGCATGATTTTTTCCCCCAAGGTGTTAAAAATACAAATATGGAAAGCGTGTCTATACAGTGTAATGTGACAATAGGTAAGAAGCTGGATTGATTGCTATGAATACTTGTGGAAATCACAGCTCCAGTATGAACCTCTTCCTGCTTATCTCCACCAGGTGGTGTTCCCGCCTGCCAATTTCCTCCCCAAGCACAAGCTGAAGGAGCTTGAGCGCTACCTCCCTGGAAAGGTGGACACAGAGGAGACAGACAGCATGGACGAAGACCTCTACATCTATGCTGACCTGGAGGACTGTGACTTGGAAAGCAGAAGAAGACACAGGCATCAGTACTACTACATGGACGAGGACGACTACTCCAGCACCGGCGGCGTTCAGTGCCACACGTCTTAAGTCCCAGCTTAAGACTTTGCCTATTAAAAAAAATCCCCATCTCTGATGCAATGCACCTTTTTGGACATTTGTGCAAGTTTATCATTCCGTCATCTTCTTTTAGTTTAAATTCCTCTTGTAGCTCAATCTTAAATGTCTGATTCTCCTGAGTGAGGTTTTTTTGGGACTTGACCCTCAGTTTTTACCTTTTTCTTGTGACCATATTTTTCAATCTTGTTTTTGCTGTAAAGCACTGTGGTTAAACATGAGAGCCGTTGCTTCAGTGTCTTTAGACATTTAAAGCATTTACACTAAAACTGATGCCAATATTCCTTTAAAAATAACCTTATTTTAAGATGTGTTACTTAATCTGTGGTTGTGAACAACTTGTTAATGACTGTTGGTTGTTTTAAGGAGCCAGATTTCAGACTGAGAACTCTTGTGCTGAAACTTGATTGAATTTTTTGATGCTGACTGACCCTTTCAAGGGCTATTTTAAAACAGTTTTAAAGAATCTGACTGGAAAAATGTGAGTTTGAACGAAGGGGGCGGTACTGATAAAGGTTCAAGCCACTAAATTGTAGATATTTCAACCTGATATTTAAATTTAGTAATTTACTCATTCTGAGCTTCAGTGCTGTCTTGGGTTTGATATCAGATGTTTAACAATGTTTTCTGTGCGTGATTGTTACGAAAGAAAATGATTTGCAGATGTTTTAAACCTTTCAATCGTGTGCTGGATGTACGCTGTTGGTTGTAACCCCCGGGTATAAAGTGCCTGTTGTAGCTACATTGTCGAGCGAAGATTAACTAACGTCTGGATTCCTTCTGTAAAGACATGGTTATAAAATCTGGAAAAAAGTCATGCATACAAATTAAGAATTTAGACAACTAATCAAAGTAGAAAGAGGAATATTTTGGTGTGTTTCTATTTGTACCCAAGTTGATCGTTGTCATGTAAAAAAAAAGAAAAAAACAGATCAGATCTTCAAAGGTTACAGAAGGATTTAAATTGGTGTCATACCTCATTGAAGTGTTGTCTTTTTCAACGCCTTATAAATTCACTTGAAATAGCTCGATGATGCAGTGCTCGTCTCTTTGGATGTTGGTTAGCAGCTCTGCTTCCAAAGGACGCATTCAGGAAATCATCTCTTCAAAGCAGGCTCAATTTGAAAGTACTCAAGTTGTGAGTGAGTGAGTGAATCTGAAGTAAGTTAACTAGTGTTCTTTTAACTCCGTCGATGTTCAGACCAAGAATGTGATCATGTTTTGTTAATAAATATCATTTTGGGGTCTTTTGTCTTGTGATATATCTGGGATTAATAAAAAAGAAAATGGAGACTGTATGGTGCTGAGGAAATATCCACACTTGACACAGACTGGTGGGAGATTCTCAAAGTGTAACTTTAAGTCAATGTTTTATGGTTTCACTGTGTTATCAGAGATTTAAAATGTTCAAAAGTCAAATTGTTATTTAATGTCTCAAATTAACTTTTTGCTATAGTAAGTTGCATTGAGAAGGGTGATGGCTTCACACAATTTTACAGAAAAAATACTGACATTTTTCCTTGTAGTGATTGAGAAATTGCTCGTTTCAGCCAGCTAGCAACAGGTGGGCGGAGGGCAGTGTTCTGTCTTACACTACTTTCTAGAGTGATCCCATTAAAAGGAAAAGTTTGGTAGAGGGTTTGTGGTTTTGAAGAATTTGCTTCATTGTTTTCTTTTGCAGCTTGGTAAATAAGAAGGATGAGAAAAGTCATTGAAAAAGAAGAGCAACGATTTCAAGTTCAACATTTTAATCATACAATTAGAAATTCAGTTGGAAAAGTGTTTTCTAATTGCACATTTTGAGGACAAAATGTGGTTTTCTAACCAATAAGAGAGCTGGTTACATCTGAGGAGCAGCTGTAATTGGATGTAAATGTAAAATTAGAAAGCACTTTTCAAATAGATTTCTGGTTGATTTAAATGCTAAATTTGAAATGGCTATTTTTCAGTGACTCTCCTGATCCTCCATAGGTAAACATCTGGTTCACACTTGGAGAAAACAGCAATGTTATTCCACACAACTCTGATGAACTGCCTCCCTCTGAGGTTGTGTGTTTTACCCCAATTCTTCCGTTTTATTGAGTGGGCACAGAACCAATCTGATTCTTAAGTGAGTTTACAAAAAGCACTTCAAATCCACCCATTTTTCAATCTGTAAATTTATTTTGATTCCTCTCGTCTGTGCCAGATAGTGTGATATCCACAATGTAGTAAATATACCAAAAAGTAGAGTGCAGTGACTTCATCATACAGTAACAAATAACAGTTAATAGATAGTGTTAGAAGACAGTGTGTTAGCTTCAGGGATGTACAGGAACACCGCCACTAAAGGCTGCAGCTAATCCCAATGCAGGATACAGACTGGAACCAAGCCACTTTGAAGCATGCATATTTCTGAATTATTGCAGATCCACAGCAAGGCAGTCAACTGAGGTAGCATGCAGATAAATCACACAGCATTATTATGAAAAAAAAAATTATATTTACAAAACAAAAGCCAGCAAAGCATCAAATACCTGATAATGTTAATGCCCAAACATTAGGCAGTTTCTATTGTAAATCGTCTCACAACAGTTCACCATCATGCATTGTCATGTCTGTCAGAAGAGATGAGTGTGTTGGATTCAAATGGTGCAGTTGGACTCACGAGGAGCACCGTGGAGGACTCGGACACTGTTGAAGTTCATACGGCAGCTCTGATGGAAGGTGAATCAGGTAAAAGAATTTATAGAAAAAGAACAACTTACACATTCAGACAAATAATAAATATTTGGATGGTTTGCTTATCTTTAGCTATATCCTAAATTTTCTTTATTATAAAAATGTAAAAGTCCCTTTCAGACAATAAGAAAATAACTGAACTGCTGGTGAAGGGTGTGTAAGAAAAAAGCTTTTCAACCAGGCACCATCTCACTCATAAGGGTTCAGGATTTATGAGGCTCCGATCACAGGTTCAGCATCTCAGCTGCAGTAGATGGTGTCTTTATCCAGGTAAGAGGTGGTTCTCCATCACATCTACAAAGCTTTTTTAATATGTCTGATCCTAACTTTACAGGTTAGATTTTCATGTTAACCACCTCCTGTTGTGATAAAAAAAACATCCAATGCAAATGTAAGGATAGTTTAAAGTTTCATTAAATAGCGTTTGTTTAACAGTGACAGCAGTTTGGGGATTTTAAAAAGTCCACTTTGGTTTTAGTCTCTCATCATCATTCATCTGCGCCAGCTTATCCGATTTTACCTACTAATGATTTAAACTGAATGAAGATGTTCTGCTACAGAAAAGATACCAGTTTTGTAAGAGTTTGATAGAAGTTCGCATATAAAAAAAATGAGATTAATCCCTTTAAGCTCCATCTTAATTCTTTTGGACTCCCTTGCTCCTCCTCAGTTGAATGCAGGGGACACTTTAAGGTTTCCACAACATTAACAGTCCGTCCTCGCTGTAGGCAATCAGGTTTTCATGTGGGTGGTGAGCGATGCCGATTACATCTTTCTCATGAACCTGTGGGTTCAGAGGAATGAATATTAACAGACATACTCATTCACCGCCTTGCGACCCTTCCTGAAAGATTTAAACATAACAATGAGACAGCAAAATACGTAGTAAAGAGACACTAATGGCTTGTCTGGAACATAATTGTAGAGTATTAGCTGCGGGGCTTACAGTCAGCGTTTTCTCCAGCTTCCCTGACGTGTAGTTGAAGCAGTACAGCACACAGTCCTCCCCCACACAGTAGATCCACTCCCCGTGGGGTGAGACAGTGCAACAAACAAAGCACGCTCTCTGTGACTGCTCAGAATTGAAGATCTTCACTGTCTGAGGAGGGAGAGGGAAGGAAATTCTAAAACTTTCACCCTGTAATATGTATCGTTTTAAATTGTAACCCGTTTGTCAGGTTTAATGCAAAAATAACTTTTTTATATCCTAGATTCACTTAAAGAAAAGATTGACCCCACTGTTTGAAATAGGTTCAGCAAAAGGCTAAACTTAATGAAGGCATATATTATTTTATAAGGTCAAAAAGAAGGTCCTAGAGAAGATATCCCCATCCATCCATCCATCCATCCGTCCGTCCGTCCGTCCCTCCGTCCATCCATCCATCCCTCCCTCCGTCCCTCCCGCCGCC
>JAUZNJ010031346.1:0-14267 GCA_034780135.1 Jordanella pulchra | reverse complement strand
CTGGGTCGCCCGCGTCAAGGACTAAGGCCTCCATACATGGGTCGTGCGCACTAACCACTGCGCCACCTGCACGCCCCCAAAATAAATAACTTTTAAACCTTTATTAGATATATTCATAACTTTTGCCATTAGACATCAACTTACAACTTGTTGAATGACACCTCTGTCATGGCCCGAAGGGGTATTTATTGCTTTCATCGGCACTTATCATACATCACTTCACCCTTTCCCCATTCGTAATAAAGACAGAAGTCGATGCAACTAAGTTTCCTTGAGAGACTGTATATTTGTGTTGGAATATTTGGCAGGAATACATTACAAAACCAAAGTTAAACGTTACTTATTTTCAACATCGTCATAAGACTTGTTTCACATCATTACTATTTATCTTTCACACAGCCCCTGCAAACAGTAATGTAGTTCAATCCTACTGTAGGTGACCGGAGATCAGGGATGTTACTACATGGTCTTTACCACGCTAGTGCTCATGTGGAATGCTGCCTCCCTTCAGGCAAAACAATAAGCTGTTATCTACTGGGGGGAGTCCCAGTTGATCAAAACTGAAAGTACTGCTTTAATTGATATTTCTTTTTATTTTAATGAAGATTTGCGTAACGTTTGTTATCATTGTGTCGTTATTGTTATGTAAATGAAAGAAAAGAAAGAAATATTGGTTTCAAAACCATCTCCAAACCATCAGCAACACATAATGGGGATGTGTTGATGTCAATATAATTGACATCCCATATAATTGACATACTGTATATGCCGTCAATATAATTCGTATCGGCGTGAGCCTTAAAAAAACCTTTATTGGTTGATCTCTACTGATGTCACAGCAGTGCTTTCTTATTACCAAAAAATCCCCAAGCTGCGCTCTCTCTCTCTCTCTCTCTCTCTCATAAGTACTAGTGATTACAAACTGAAACCATCCCCTGATGTTCATCTTTAGTGTATAAATTATTTGAACATGTTATCAGTTTAGGATCATGTTTGCTTGATCTAATGTTTAAACTTGGGCAGAAACAATACCCATAAATGATTAGTTTTCCATCAGACAGTGAGGATTGTTTTGACATGATTCACAGGCAATAGCCTATAGTAGGTATTGTAGAGATGAATTACATTTAACTCATATTTCATCTGTGCATAGTTCACATTTAAACACAGACACACTTTACTCTGTACATTAGCATGTTTTCTCTGCATTGATCATTTCCCCTTGATACCATGCTGATATGAAGCCTGACGAAAATCAGACATAAAAGACAAACTGCCGAGGCTAGCTTAGTCACTGTGGGACCAGTTGACTGAGTCGATGAGGTAATTGGTTGTGTCTATCCACCCAGCAGGGCCCCTGTACCCATAAGCCAAGTCATATCCCCTTTTTCTTTTCTTGCAGCTTTATACTATTACTCATCATCTCAACACCTCAATAGGCTAGCGGTGTGAAGCATCACAATGCGGCTGTGTAGCCATCCCACGCTCTGCAACTTCTCAACAACAGCAGCAGCGCAGCAGGTCGGGGCTTGTGGCAGGCTGATTTGCAGTTCGAGCATCTTAATGAGAGGAAAATAAGCACTTGTACAGTGTCTTGTGTGTCACCACCCAAAACCCACCTACCCACCAACATTAGATCCTTAGGAAAAAATAAAAGAAGGCATACTAATTAAGATGGCTTCTTGGGATTTGCACAAAAAAAGAAAAAAGGTTTAGAAATATTTCTTGTGCACTGGATAGGCCTGAAGGAGAAGAAGCCTCACTGAGTTTCTCTTGGTTCCTTCTCCTGCATAGTCCCTCTGTCTGACTTGTCTAGCTTTATGATTTCTGCTGCTATAAATGTAGTTTTTTCCCCCCCTTGTAATTAAAGGAAGATGATTTTCAGATGCTAGGTATTTCCCCTCTCCTTCCTCTTGTTAGCATATTAGGGCTCTCCATGGGGAAAGGTGTAAAGAGAAACTGATGTGTTTTATCTTTGTAGGCAGGTTTTTTGAAGCTCTCGCACCTTTATCATTTACTGCATGAATAGAGAATGCGTGGGCCATTGGGCTCTTTGTTGTTGTTGAAGGACACATGAAGGTTGGCGCATAGCATGGGGATGGAAGTTGGTGTGGTTGTTTTTACATTTTTTTTTTCAGATTTAGATGTTAATTCTATGCAAAGACTGAAAACTTTTTACCACCATTAAATTATGATTTAATGATTTTTTTTTATTTTACCTTCAACTCACTTAAATTAAACTACTGGAATCTAAGTAATAACGTTGGGTCAACAATATCTATTTTATTCATTTTAGATTTGATCAGTGAGTATACAGTATCTGAGTACAACTTGGACAATTTTTTTAAATGTTTTTTTTAAATAATGAAGTAAATTACTCAAATGAATTAGGTTGCAAGTATTCTGTGATACACTGACTTAGACTACAGGGACAGCAGGCAATGTATGTATTGTATTATTAAGCATAATTAGCAGATTTTCAGACAGTTTTACTCACAATTAAAAGACGATTACCTAGCAAATCTTTGAAGTAGCACCAGAAATGTTTTGGGGGGTACGAATTGAAAACGGCTGTTATTTGTTCCTGATAGTCAGTGGTAGCTGCCATGGGTCCCTCTCCCATCCTAAAGCGCTTGCACGAAAATACAGTGAACAACAGTGATTTCACACTATACCTTTGCATCGCTTTTAGCAGAGTCCAGTTTCTTGGCTAGATCACGCTGGTGTGAACCCGTTCTAAACCCTCACAGGTGAATTCTCTACCTTACATCTTTTTGTCTTACTTGGGAAATACTGCCCCCTGAAGCCATCTGTTGGAACTGCATTATGTTGTTTAATCTGTTCTAAATATTTATAAGAACTCCCGTCAAATGAAGGTGTGAATTTACTCACTTTTACTGATGTCTGGACTAGACCAGCAGTTTGAAAGTGCCTACATGTTTAGAATTGAACATTAAAAAAACATTACAGTTACAAACTAACATGGTAGTTTTATATTTGAGTGAACTGAATTAAATGATTTACAGTAATATGCTCTGCAATTTTTAAGTGTAGGACGCTTATTTTGCATGGTTTCCAAACCAAAGAGGTTTGCATTTGACAAATCCAACGATCATCTAGGTTGTTTTCAGTCCAGTAATGAAAACCCTACAAATATTCTGTGACAAACCAAAAAACCAAGCAGTCATGTACGGTATTGTAGCCTTCTCCGGTTGTGAGTCATGGGAGAATTATTTGTAAAACCCTTAATAAGGGTTCTTGCCAAGTTTAACCCATGAATATTTTGAGGTTGAGTGCTCTGCTAAAAATAGCTACATTAATAAGAGGCTGGGGGTTATTTAGCATATATTTCGTATTGCCTGTGTCTGCCTGACAGAGATCTGAGAGACTGAGTGGGACAGAGAGTGGGCACGGACATGTCGAGAGAGTCAGACATGTCGAGTAAGAAAATAAAGACCTTTGTTTGTGTGTGTACGAGAGAGAGATAGACGGAGGTGTGGGGTGGTGGTTTTGACACAGAGAAGAGGAGACGAACCTTTCAGCTCCTCCAGAGGGTTGGAATTCCTCCTGAGCTACTGCCCCCCCCCCCCTTGGCAGACACTTGTGAAAACAATTCCCCAGCTTTTAGTCACTGCACAGATCCAATTGCCATTTCCACCTAGGAGGGAATGAAACTTTAAACCAATCCAGACACAACATAGAGAGAAAAAGAGTGAGGAGTTTTTAATCAGGTTGGACAGATGCCGAGGTCAGATGAACGGTTGGGGGATATTAATATCTTATGAGGGCCGTCTGCCATTGTAAGCTCACCTTCTTGTGTGGTTTTGTGTTTGTAGATTGCAGCTGCAGCACCAGCCGCCGTCTCAGTCACCAAATGAAGATTTTGTGAACATGTACAAGGGGAGGACATTACCTTTCACAGTGCTGACTTCCCCAGATGCTTTGGCCAAAAGAAAGATGGAAGGAAATTGGAAGAGTAAGAGACTTAACTCATTCCTAGCCCCCCAACTACTCATTTACCTAATTTATGATTAATGAAACATATGATAAACATTTTGTAACATCCGTAGCTCACATATTTATGCTTAGCGCTAAAGAAAAAGTGATTAAAGTGCCAACATATTTTGTTTTCTGTTGTACAAAGCCTGACTGAATGTGGAAAATAATGTGCAACTTGACATCCGTGTGTCTCCGCCAAGTCTGCTCTCTGCTCCAGCTAAGGAAGATGAATAGGCATAGTAAATAAACCTTCTGCTCTTCTCTAGGCTTGAGCCAAGACTGCAGCACGGAACCCATTCAGTGAGCCAGCAGAAGATCCATTTGTACGCCACGTCGCTGAAGCCCCTCTTCTTCCTTTTTAACTCCCCCTCGAGCATCATGACCTCTGAGCTGGGGAGCAGCCTCACCTCGATGGACTGGCTTCCTCAGCTCGGCATGAGAGCAGCCATCCAGAAGGCAGATGTAGGACACCACCACGGTCATCTTGGGCATCACCACCACCACATGCACCATCATGGACACGGTCCGGGTAAGAAGATAGTGCATCTGGACCCAGGAACCACACTGGATCAGGAAGAAGCTGCACAGCACAGAGACGGAAAACCCCCCTACAGCTACGCCAGCCTCATCACCTTTGCCATAAACGGCTCCCCTCGGAAACGGATGACGCTCAGTGAGATCTATCAGTGGATCTGCGACAACTTTCCTTACTACAGGGAGGCGGGAAGTGGCTGGAAGGTAAGAAAAAACCCAAGCAAGCAACTCAACATTTAGAATGAATATTTTTAGCATAGGAGTTTAAGATTAGAACAAATAAAAATAAAACTTAGAGTAAGTTTGTTTTCAGGTTGATCAGAGTAAAGCTGGAATTAAAGTAAAAATATTTCATCTGAGATGTGTTTTTCTTTGACTTCTGCAGCTTTTGTGTTAATGTTTCCAGTAATGCCAAACTGATTGCTCAACATTCTTTTTTTTTATTAAAACGAATAAAATCCTGTTGATGTCGTGTAGCTCTAAGCATTTTGATATCCATGCATGCTGCATTTAGTCTCAGCATTTTCTGTAGTCACTCCAAAGGATCTAGCCTTACTGTCTGATTTTAACCAGTGGTTGGTTCTTGAACCCTCTACTCTTGCAAGTTATGTGTCTCTACGTTAATTATTTTAAGATTTCAAACACTGTCAACTTCTCAGGTCAGGAATTCATTCCACGAATTTCTTTCTGTATTAGGAAATCAACGCCAAGACTTTGGATAAATTAGTGCGCTTTTTTGTTGTTTATTTTTTTTAACAGGTATTTCAGTGTTTTTAAAAAATTCTTAGTTTGAACAATCTGTGGTATTCCAGTCTAAATCCTTTTACATGAGCAGAAGGCAATTATGTCAACATTAACTACATCCCACTTTAGAAAAAGATGAAAATCCTGATCATGGTTAAAATAGTACTAGGCTCAAGTTGCCTCAAAATTAAGATAACATCAACCAACACAATAACAAGTTACATTGGTGGGGAATCTAGAATTAAAAAACAATGGTGGGCATACACAAGTTGGAGCTCTATGCCAAACTTTCCAATAATCTAAAGATATTCAGTTTACATGTGAGAAAAACTTGTTTTAAAAAGTTCCACTCTGAAAATCTTTTGCGAGTCCTCCCTCTGCATTCCTCTTCAGTTGGGTTTTGTTGCATTGATTGTGGCTGTAAAGCAGTTTTTACACATATAGAGAAGATTTGAATTATTATACTGAGTCTTTTCCCAGTTGTCCCTAAAGTTTCAGTATGGAAAGCTTCTTGTATTTATTCCAAATTTATTTCTTCAACACGCTTTTTGTGATGGTCTAATCACTAGCCAACCTATTCCAATATTGCTTTGATCTTGGCTTCCAGAGAATTTCTCCATAGGAGGCTTTACTCCTTATGGCTCTTTATGGGTTGCGGTGTTTATCTTATTGCCAAACTTCTCTAAGATCACTGTTATTTTGCTGTATGTGAGATTATAGACTTCTTTGATGGTCTCAGCAGGAAAACTTTGGAGCACTACACAGTATTGCTGCAGAGGATCTGAAATACAACAACTTTTAACACTCGGCGAGGAAAAAAAATGTCAATTTCTTCAGCTTGAAGGTAAATTATCAAAAAAAACAAACTAAACTACAGCTTTTTGCTTAAGATGTTTTTCATTCAGTCGTTACAGATTGATATTTTGCATCCCATACATATAAATCTTTATTTGAATGTATTCCCCTCCTACAATTCTATTTTTCTTTTTTTACATATATTTAAGTGGTTTATATCTGACTCAATCAGAGGAATTAATATTGGCTACCGATTGCATCATATCCTATGAAACTCATAGCGATGGTGGATGGAGTGCAGTGCACCAACTCATCCAGTTGTTGCCTTAAAGAGCACAGAAACCTTTTAGTGAGCTGAAAATGATTGACAGGTGCATTTTATCTCATTCGGAGGACATTATTAAATCCTTATGCAAATGTAGCAATGCAAATCTTGGCTAATACGAGTGGAAAGGTGGCAGTGTTATTGAAGACAAATGAATAGATCCTTGCAGTTGTGTCTTGGGGATTTTGTGCCTTATTAGCGAAGAAGGGGATGGATATAGTCCTTCGACTGATGCTCTGAAAAGGCTGTCTGTAAACTATGAACCAATTCATCTCTCTGAGAGCGGGAACGTTTTTCCTCTTCTCTCATTATTTCTCTTTCCTTTCACTTTCCATCTTCATCTCCCGAGCACTTGCACCCCACCAAACCACCTCCCCTCTCTTTTCCTCACTCTCCAAGTCACTCACTCTTCTCGTCTCTTTTGCTTTTTTTCCCTTTCACAAAATCAGGTTTGTTCCCTGTTTGTAATCGTGAACGCACCGTTCCCTGAACACAGATGCATGCCAGATTTGGAGACAAAAAGGTTACAATACAAGCTGGCAGGGCTCCTTCACCTGCACATAGATTTAATCAATTAGATGTTGTCTCCAGAGAAGTGATAAAGGTTACAAAGACCTTTTTTTTGGCTTTTTCTTACAGCAGTCTGTGAATGCTTTATACTGATGGTTTTTCTGGGGTGCCAGGATGTTGTGTATCCGATAATTATACCATGATACGCATTGATTGTGTATGTGTCTAGCTGCATTCTGTTTGTGATCATTAACGCACTACGCCGGTGGCATTCGGATTGTCTTTTCACTCTGTCTGGCATTCACCCATGATGGCACTGCAGAGCTATGCTGCTTTTTAATTAAGCCAGGTACAATATGTATATTATATTGCATGAGTCAGAATAGCAGCAGCTGAAAAATATTGCTTAGACTTCTTTTACTAAGATGGATACTAACAAATGATGCGAAGGAGGGCCTTCACCTGTAAAAAACAAATCTGTGACTTGTGCTTCAACTCGTCTCTAAGACGCTTACAGAATTTGTATCTGTTTAATATGTTTCACATTTCCTCAGCGTACAACCACAAATTTCAATGGAAATGTTTCGATTTATATTTAAGATCATATCTGGTTCCTTTATTTTGTAATAGATAAAAGTTTGTATAGTTTTTTTTTCTATTTAGTCCCCTTTGCTCCGGTGTTAATAAAGTCCAGAGGATGTGATTGGATTCTATACAGAGGCTTAGATATTTTAATGTCAGCATGAAGAAAAGCGGTCTTTGAACTTTTGTTAATAAACCCGATCATGGAGTTCAAGGAACTCAACAAAGTGGTCAGGGAGAAAGTTGTGGAGAAGCAGGTTTACGTTTACAGAGAGCTGCCTGATATTTTGGGCCGATATTATTGTTTTTTTCCCCCTTTTATCTACATCAGCCGATATGTGCATCTGTTCCCGAGTTCATTGCTTCATTCAACAGCCATGCTTTGAAATCACAGAAAACACATGCCTCTATTTGCTATCCAGTATTATTAATATTTTGCTCCATTTGTTTATAACTGTTTTTTTTTCTTTTCTTTTGTTATATTTGAGACTTGTGTCACATCTGTTATATCTGAGTTAGGTTTATTTTATAAATGGAGAAGAAAGCCATATTGACTTAAAAAATTAGGCTGAAAAACAAAAAAAGTGAATCGGTTGATCTCCAGTTAGATTTAACAACCATATACCAAACCATGTCCATCTCACAGATCACTGTTGATTCCATCCTTCACAGGGAAAGACAGGACTGGAAGTTTGTAAAGATATTGCTGTCTGGCTAAACTGACCAGATAGGGAACCTGAACTCTCTGGAGATGAGATCAACTGCAGGGATGGAAGAATCTATCTGCAGCACAACTATTAGACCTAAACTTTACAAACCTCGCCTTCATTGAAGACTTAAGGGAAAAAAAAACGAAACTTTAATTGAAAGATAAGTGTAAATTGTCCTGTTTGCAGATTTTCTCAAAACCGTGTGGGTCACAGTGTTAAACATGGAGATGACAGCATCATGCTGAGGGGATCCTTCTCTTTGGGAGGCAGAGAGGTACTTTACAGTTGAAAAGAGGGTGCGTGAGGGTAAAAGCAGTTCACCTTCTAGCAGAACAACACCCCTAAATATAAAGCAAGGGCTGCCATGTAATGGTACAGGTAGAAGATCTGACCAAAATGAAGACAAGACAAAGATTAACTCTGGGATGCAGATCTCACTTCTTAGCTCTTAATTTTATATATATTTTTTAAAGCATCAATCAAATCAGTTCTACAGTTCTGTGTCGGTGTATCAAGTAAAACCACCTAGAGTTGGTGGTTGTGAACGAACCAAATGTAAACAAGTTAAAGGTCTCTGAAAAGCTCTGCAAGGCACCCCTAGGCATAGATCAAAGTGCATTATACTGAGTGAGATTAAAGTCTTAGTTTGCTCAAAAAAAGCTTTAGACTTTAGCTTTCTGGATGACCTAACTCATCATGGCGGGGCATGTTTTGTATCAGCTGTCACATGGAAAGTTACATAAGACCAGTTCATTCCAGTTAAGGTGATTGCTGAAAGCTTTACACAGTGGGATCCAGACTCAAAGATTGTCTCGCCGCCAGATTCTGCTGATATTGATGGGTGACAGATACACCTACATGAAGCACACACTACAAGATGGATGTTATCTGGAATTAGACTCACGGCAAACTCTTGTGATTTCAGGGAACACTTTGCATATAAGATATGTCTGGATATGCGTGTGCACCAGGGCACATATATGTGTGTTCACATGCAAACCGCTGGGCCCAGAGTTGAGACTCCCACTCAGGTAGGCAGCGTACGTGTGCAGTCTGCAGATTACACGCAGGCAGCTCGGCAGGAGATGAAATGGGAGGAGGAAGAGGGGTGGAGGGTGCTGTTAGAGAGCAACAGAGAGGTTTACTACCCAGCACACGCACTCCGTCTGCTCTGTATGATAATGTGAGAGTGCAGGAATGGCAGAGTTTAAACCAGGACAACACACATGCATCAACTTCAACACGCAAATACGTACAACTGCTGTATTGAGTGTGTTGCATTCACTCACAGCCTCACTTTCAAATAAATCAAAACTGAATACTGATATATTTCTCTTATCCTCAATCAGCCTTTCAAGGTCATGATATTTTTGCATTTTTGGCAAAAAAAATGAATATGGAGAGAGCTCTTTTCATCTGAGAAGTATTGACTAGATGCTTCAGTTTGAGCTGTGAAGGAATCTGTTGGAAAAAAGAAAAATCAGAAAAAAGCAGCGATGCATGCATAAACGATTTATTTATGGACCTTGTTGAATCTTCTTAAACCATCTCGTGTTACAAGCGTGCACGGCATATATTTTTTTTCAGTATTTTTTTAAAACCATGTTAGTAAACTGAAATAGCGCTCTGACAGGAACCAGCATCGCTTCAGAGTGCGTCATTCCAGCGTTATTTAGTACCACTGGAACGTCTTTATCTGTCCTGTTATCGTTTCAGCCTAACCTACTCCCTGCTTTTGTGCTTCCCCATGTCCTGCAAAGCATCCACCCCCCAACGTGACCACAGCTCTTAATGAGCACACAGCAAGCGCTTCCTATTTTCTGTCTTTCTCCTGTACTGGCAGCCATTGGAGGTGAGATAAAACATATTTTAGCAATTTTGATTTTGATTTGATTGATGATAATTAAAGGAAGGCTTTAGATGATGATTGATTCATTGCATATCTCTCATGGAAAATAAAAGGTAAATCAACTGTAAGAGCTACTTTACAGTGACAGCTCTTACTATTTGGAAAACACTGTTCACTTTATTTTTCAGTTTTAAAAGGAACAGCATCACAGTAATACTTAAAGATTGGGTTTTTATTTCCATCTTTAAGATATTATTTTATGGTTAACTATAAATAAAATAAATTATCAAGTGTTCAGTCTTAATAATATAACCAGAAGGGTTTTTTTTGTCCTCACCACTGTCATTAACTTTTAGATAATACTTTTTAAAGCTATTTTTATTAATAATTTGGTCTATATTTTAAATATTTATTATATGTGTGCTTTTGGTGTGTTACTGACTGCTTGCTACACTCGTATATCATACTCATGTTTACCTTTTATGCCAAGCAGGGATGTAAAGATTAGACTTTTGGCATCCTAAAAGATTTCACTTGATGGTGTTTACTATGAATTTTTTTCTCCCTATTTTGACTAAATTAAAAATGTTTATTTGAAGCATCATGTTTGTTCATCATCATCAGAGAATGTCAAGATAAATATTTAAGTAAATAATATCCATTCTTTACTAACTGTCCATCAGGAGGCTGGTGAAAGTGACCCATTAACCTACCAGTCTTGTGTTTTGGTCTGAGGGAGGAAGCCAGAGTGCAGAAGGAGGAAATGCAAACTCCAAACTTCGACACTAAGCCCTGGACTCTCTTGCTGCAACAGTGCAGCTTACAGGGCTAAAAACTGAGCCACCCTCCGTTTGTAAATATCTGACATTTTTATGGGCTTTAATATCCCTGACCCGTTCATTTATGGCCAATAAAAAAAGTGGACCTTAAATGCAAATGGTTGGATTTTATTTGAAAGAAGCCTTTAATCAGAAAGCCATACGCTATAACCACTTTTCTGTCAAAAGTTTCTTATGTTAAAATACCTTAAATGGAAAGGAGCATGGTGATTGGTGCACAGTTCTGATTTTTAAACATTACAGGAACTTCTATGAATTGAATTTATTGAAGTCAAAGATTAATTAGTGGCAGTTGTAATGGTTTTACAGTTTGAGTTAGCATAAATAATTAAATTAAGTATAGGGTCAAAAAGCAAAAAATGTATTGACTAGTAAATTTGATGCCCATCCATGCTTTTGGGCTCCTCATTAAAAGTAGTCGATGGAAAACACTAAAGTAGATTTTCTATCTAGGAAGGCTTCATGAGAGCCATCAGCTTTCTAAATGACAAGTTGCTTTCTCTGTCTGAATTTACTAATAGGTCAGACAGTAATTTATGTCCTGGGTTGTTTATCTGTAATGGTGAGGTATTCACAAATACGAATTGATATAGTACTAAAAGCCAATTCCAATGTTAGCATTTTCTAAAACCTCCCACTATAACAGCTCTGTGTAATTTTTTTAAACAAGGTAAAAATCCTCTTGTATATGAATTAAAATATATATATAATCAAACACAAATTTCTTAACTAAATATGTGGCATCAAATTAAAAAGCAAATTATAATATAAACTTTGAAAGGATGTGTGTATGCATAATTTTATTAAATCAAAGAACATCTTTAAAAAAATCAAAGCAGCTGTAGTGACTGATGATAAAAATAAGACATTTTCAATTAAATGTGGATACATAGTTGTTGGAAAGTGTTGGTTTTCCATTTAACTTGTCTTTCCTGATATACAGTTTCTCTTCTGTAATTTCCTTCCACTGTGTTTGTCTTGTATTGTTTTACGAGAGTGACAGGAAAATAAGGAAGTAATATAGACCCAGTTCCCTGGAAGATTCTGTGTCTCTGCTTGATTCAAGAAAAACAAACTTCTGGATTCTACACTACTGGTGCTATTCATAGTTTAAATAAAAATATAAATAGATAAATAAATACACTGATCTGAAATTATTCTAGTTTCTTGAACACCTTTTCCCAATTAGGCTACATTTTAACTACCGATTATTTTCCCTGTTTTGAGTGATTCTTTTAGGATAATCAACTGAGTTGATTAATCATGCCTAAACAGAACTGTATTTAATATTACATACCTGTAGAAAATGTTATAACCTGGAGATTTAGATTACTGTTAGAGTTTTTAACTCTGATTTCCTTGATTTCAGAAATGTTTGTTCGTTCGTTCGTTCGTTCCTTCCCTCCTTAGTTCCTTCCTTCCTTCCTTCGTTTCTTCCTTCCTTCCTTCCTTCCTTCGTTCGTTCGTTCGTTCCTTCCTTCCTTCCTTCCTTCCTTCCGTTTTCTCTGTTCTGTCTTTTTTTCTATGTCTCCTCTCTTTCCATCCTTGTGCCCATCTTTCCTTGAGTCCTTTTTATTTTCCCTCCTTTCTTCCTTGTGCATACCTTCCTTATTTCCTTTTTATCTTTCCTTTATGTACTGTCTTTCTTCCTGCCTTTTTTCTATTTTTTATCCATTATTATTGTTGTCCCTTTCTCACTTCTCATAGCCTTGTTTTCTTCCATGTGGCCTTTCTCCTTAAACTTACTTCCTTGCTCTGATGCTCCTACCTTTGTTCCTTACTTGGGGCTTCCTCCTCTATCCCTTCTCTCCTTTCTTACTATCTTGTGTCCCTCATGCCTTGTGTTTTATCTTTGTCCCTTTCTTTATTGCCGTCCTGTTCAGCTATCTGCCGTAGATTCAACTGTACTATTTTTTTCATGTTTAGAGGGCAGAATGTGTGGAGAGTTGAATCAGGAAAAGTCTAACATTTTACATGAAAAATGTGTATAAATCCTGTATCCTCCACATGTAGTTCAGTGCAGTGTACGCTGACTAAATCGGTTTGTCTGAAACCACGAGGCTTCAGGCAGTCTCTCGTGCAGCCAAGCTAATTGCCTGCAAATTAGCAGAGCCTAATGTAGGGCTGTGAAGGGCAGTCATGCCAGAGAGGCCTTTGCCCTTTGGCTGACCACTGTGTATCACAGACAATCACCTGATATGAATCATCACCAGGCGATTTATTCAGGCTCGCCACTCTTCCTACTGCATGTAAGCTCCACAACCGAGAGCCTTTAAAATCAATGCCCACATCAGGTTTGCATCATACGTTGATGTTTTGGTTTAATACAACTTAAGTATGCATATTCACTTTTAACACAGAAATAAAACAGTTCACAGCTGCGCAGGGCTCGATTCCTGGTACATATATTTTTTGTCATATTTGATGCCCAACTATAAATGTCCTTATCAATATATTTAAACTAGTCTGCAAACTTAAAACCATTAAAAAACTGACTGTCATGAATTGCAAAAGGGCCTTTCGTCTCAAATTTTCCAATTAAAAAGACGTTGACTCAATTTTTTGGGTAGAGTAAGAATTGTATAAAAGCTTACATCTGCAGCAGTACCAAGGCTGACATCCTTCCACAATTATACTCACCTTTATGCAGCTACTTATGAGACTTGTGCCATTGTCTACATCTTGTCTACCTGATTA
The DNA here is from genome assembly GCA_034780135.1 of Jordanella pulchra. NCBI lineage: Eukaryota > Metazoa > Chordata > Actinopteri > Cyprinodontiformes > Cyprinodontidae > Jordanella > Jordanella pulchra. Next base: position 683 of record JAUZNJ010031346.1, on the reverse strand, counting down.
ATTATCACTGCTGATTCAACCTAGTTTTTTCTGTTGGAATGAAAAAGTCCCTTTTAGAATAAAGGGTTAATGCTTCTCTGTACACAGACCAACCCCCTCACATGACTTAAAAGAGAAATGTCTACAGGTGTTACTATGTTTTATCAGGATATCTGTGATTCACTTTCATGGTCATAAAAGCTTAAACTTTTGGAGAAACAACAGATTTGATGCCCCATTTTAAATAAAATGAATAGCGTCGCATTTTATTTTATTAGCTAAGTGTTAGTGCTTTTTTAGCTTGTTATTATGGATTGTAAAAGTTTCCATGGCCACTGCAAATCTCATGGCAGGTCAAACGTTTGCAAAGATTGCAGCACACTTTCAAGCAAGGTTAATCTTTTTACATCCTGAGTTTGGCAAGAAACATTATGCCGCATGTTTTCTTTTTGCAGAAACACTTTATACACAAGGCCTCTGGTTGCAAACTTAACTTCCGAATGCAAAAGAGAATCAAGTGAACGAGACAAAGAAGAGTGGAGTAAGAAGCATTTTAAGTGGCATTAAATGTGAAACAGGCTCATTTCAAGTTAAAGACCATTAGTCAAATCTAGAACCTACAAAACTACCCAGCCAGCATGCCTAGGTGGGCCCCATGTGGGGAAAAGGAGGGCAGACTATATGGGTCCCATATGGGTTTGTCC
>JAUZNJ010031345.1:0-14268 GCA_034780135.1 Jordanella pulchra | reverse complement strand
GGAACTGGATCTAACATACAAGTTGAAGGCTTGGATGAAGATATTAGTTTTGCTAACTCTGAGAGTTCAACTGGATCTTGTCATCTAATTTAGTAGTTTTAGTAATTGATTAATCTTAAAATGGAGCATACCAACTGCCTTTGGCTGACATAGCAACCCGCTCAGAGCAGTACTTATGCCAAAGTATTACAAATATGCTCTACCTGAAATTCCTCCATTGGCCTAGTTTAAATCCTGTATAGAACCTTCTTTAAGGCACCTTTTGCTGTCTGATTATTAATCAATTAATCATTGAAAAGTTAATCAGTAAACGATATGATCATTAGTTGCTATATCCAATTAAGAGTCTGCCATTTTTGTTTAATTCTTTTCTTGAAATCGATCATATGAAACTAAAGATCAATTAAAGAAAGTATATTTTTTTTGCTACATTTATGCATGTTTAGCGGCCTGTTTTCCAATAAATTAATTATTTTTGCTTGATGCCACACTTTTAGTTTGGTATTAAATATTCACCAGAGAAGAAAAGATTATTGTCCAAAAATCTTTCCCGCCTTTTAAAATTTATTTTTAGCTTCCAGCTCTAGGAGCAGCAGGGGAATAATAGTTCCTTTCTTGATTTCCTTCTGCTCTAAGCTGACATACTGATATGTTCTCAGTGGGATTCCTCACCAGATTTTACAGGCCATGGATGAAGATGCACACAGTGCACAGTCAGTTCAACTGTTCATAAATCATTTCAGACTCTCAAAACAGGCCACCTCATTAAAACTTATTTAAACTCGGCTGCCTTGGAGGTTTTCGGTTTGACAGAGAAGGAAGCACGTAAGCGTTTTATTGTTTGCTGCCGTTCTTTTGTCACTGTGTACTTTATGCTCATTATGTTGTCGCTTCTGGGTGAGTGCCACACTCCTGCAGACAACAACTTGTGAAAAATATTGCTCTCATGCTCGTTTTCACCCAGTGTTGTTCTGGAGTTTCATAGTGGTGGAAGGAAGGCCATTGGATCCATGGAGCTCAAGCTGTGAGCGACAACAACCCTAAAATAGTTTAAATCAAATAAAAAAAAACACACTTAAGGTGAAGAGAAAGAAAACACTGTTAATCAACATTGATAAAGCAGTAATCTCAAAGTAGAAGAAAAGATCACAATGCTGGGATTCTGCAGAGACATTTACCATGGGGATTGTGACTAATGGCTATTGATTTTTGTTAATGCAGGTGGCTTTAAGGTGAGGAAATATGCAAATCAGAGTCTTGGTGTTAATAATTTAGTCACAGAGATGATATAGAGCACAGAAAGACATGGATTAACAACCTGCAGACTGTTAACTTGAGACCACTGGTAAAGTGGGTGATCTACTCCAAAAATCTGTTTGGACGATGATTAGAGGATTACATCCAGTTATGCCTTGCAGATGCAACACTTTTAAGAGACGGTACAGTGTTGAGTTAGTTATTTATTACATATTTAGTTATTTATTTCTATTTTTACCATATTTTCAAATACAGAATGTTGACAAGCCCCTAACCTTTAAATGTCTGCTGTGAATTCACATTATGCATTAATGAGACACTATATCAATAAATCCCACCTGGACACAATAGAGGTTAAACTTTTTATCAACAAAGCTGGGCTCAAAACCGTAGTTTCTCTCAGATTTGTAGCTAAAATATGGGCACTGAGTTCAAGCTGTTTTTTTTAATATATATTCTGTGTGGTGCATGTTTCAGCCACTGTTTGATGCAGACGTTTGAATTTTAGTTGATATAAAGCTTGAAACAGAAACTAACCAGGATAAACACTGTAAGGCTTTTAAAATGACCGTTAAATTTGTCCAAGCCACAACCATTCTTAGTGTTTAAAGTTTAATAAACAATTACAATACAGATGTATTACAGTTTAATCGAAATGTAGTTTTTTATTTTAAGTCAAATAAAAAGGTTTTTTTAAGATTTTATAAAGGAAATTTGTATTTAGCTGAATTAATATATTCTAATTATAATTTTTAGGGGTATAAATAGAATAAGACCAAATAGAAAATATTTTAAATCATGACCCATTGCACTCCATAGTTCAGACCTCCTCTTTTATTTGCCAGATAATGTTTTCATATTTGGATTCATCACCACCAGTTTTATGAGACATCACTAATTACTAAAGCCCTTCATAATATATTTCACAGAGCTGCAGAATGTGTTCTCATCCAGCAGTAAAAGAATAAATATATTAAAATTAATTCAGCACATTTCTCTACATATCTTTGTTGATTAATGATAATTGCTTGTGTTTGGTGTTCCTAATTGATACAGTAAACAATGCAGCAATTAAAGTATTATAGGTTTGGCTAGAAGGACGCTACACTTTCAGGTGTATCATTTGTGCTGGGCTGCAAACAGCTAGAAAAGCTCCTGTTTTTCTAGCCTTTGTTAAGGCAGAGCTGAAGAGGGTGATAGGTGTTGTTTGGTTGGCTCGGTGGCAGGGTAGTGTCTCATTACCAGGCTAACATCCAGCTCACTCAGTGCTCTTCACACTCAATGGCCTCCTCATTTCCTTCTACCACTAACAAACTGTGTCTGTGTGTCTGTTATGCAGAAGCTGTTTGTCGTCACGAGACCCTTACTGCATTTGGCTCAAGTCAGGCAGCTGTGTCACAGTCTCACCTGGACTCAAGTAAGTCACATACACAAGCACACAGTTAGTGCTAATAGCTGTTTCATACTTGTAACATGGGAGGGCAATGCAATCATCGGGTGATGATTGACTCTTAGCTGTCATGACTGCATTATTTTAAAGTGCATGTCCAAGCCTGTCCAAGCAAATAGCGGTAAGTGGTGCAAAGCAGTGCTAATACAGTATATTATCATAAGAGTCCTCAGCTAATGTAGTCTCAAGGACTTTTGTTCCAACCATATAAATGTGGGTCATCTCTGAATGGTTAAACCAGTTCCAATTAACCCTGTTAGCTTTAATTCTGACATTGTTCACATCAGTTTACAGAAAGTTAAATCTTCTTTGCTCATCGTTCAGAATAAGTGTTCTGGGGAATCTCTTCAACAATCTTTAGGCCTTTAGACTATGCTGCATGTTTGGATCCAGGCTAAAAACTGTTGTAAAAGTCAAAACTCTGTAAAAGTCAATTTTGCAAGAGGGTAATTTGTATTGTTTTTAATGAACTGAATAACAATTCAAATTGTCTTACTAAAAGGAGAAAAATATGTTATGCACTCAGTAACGTCCACAGTTATTGCAATCCCTAGTAAAGATAAGAGCAGATCCTTGAAAAATGTATCTTTTTTGAGAAGATACAGGATTTTCAAAGATGCAACCCCTGAAAGTTTTGTTGCTGTTAATTTTTCAACAGTAATTTTCTACCTGACATGATTTATTGCCTTTAATAATAAAGGCAAATCAAAAATTGGTAGATTTGCTCCTTAATCAAGCACTCAAGCAGAATGGTGCTGTGGTTAATTATTTTCTGGCTCAAGTGTTAATAAGCGTGAGATCAGTCTCTGAGGTGTTTGGTTGGTCTGATAACATGCCCAGCCACATAAAGACATTATTAGTTTAGTAACTTGAAGCATCAAAGGACAGATTTGCAACTTGGTCAATGATGTGCAGAAAAGCAAATGGAGAAAGAATAAATTTCACTTCCCCGAAGAGTTGTCCTGCATTGCACAGATGCCCATTAAATCTGATCTGAAGACATGCTTTAAATAATCAATAGCTAATCTACAATTGGACAATGGGGCAGCATCAACATAATGAATATTTGATCGCCACTTTCTGAACAGAGATCTGGTTGGTCTAGTGTGAATGAAGAGGTTGCTGTGTATGATGTATGTGAGAGGGAGGATTTTGCACACATGTTGCTGTTTTTATTTAGAAACACTTGTAAACAAGCATCTAACCCTCTGAGCAGGTGGAGCAGCTGCAGGACATGAGGAGCCAAAGGAATGAGTTAGCACTGATGTTAGATTAGCACAACAAAGCTGAGCATTTCAAATAACCCATCATGACATTTACAGGGAGCCTTTTGTGCTATTTATACCTTTAATGCCAGGTGTGTCACAATCCTGTTCATTGTTTTCGTACCAAGCTGCTGATGAGCATTCGGAGAGGAAACTTTTTTTTTATCAAATGTCTACCAATTATAGATGTAATTTCTTTGGTTTCACATTTTATCTCTCATTGGTTAAAATTGTAGCACTGGCTGTTACAACACAGAGAAGAAGAAGACAATCAGCCATGCATACACAAACAATTGTTCGTACCTATAGGCAATTCAGGGAGACTAATTAACCTGACATGCATGTTTTTGGACAGTTGAAGAAGGCTGGAGTGCCTGAATAGAACCCATGCATGCACAGGGAGAATGTGCCAACTCCATCTAAGGAGGTCTGGCTGGGCTTCAAACCCATGTCTTCTTGCTGCAAGGCAACAGAGCATTAAACTGTTCCACCATGCAGCCACCTAAACAAATGTGGAAATTTGAAATAAAAAAATTAATACTAGTAATAACTTATATCTAAGTGTAACAGTTGTGTAACATCTAAGTGTAACAGTGCTTGTTCTGCAATATAGAGGAAGGAGCGGTTAACCTTTTTTAACCTTGTTTAACTCTTTGTTCCGCTTTGTTTTCTTGTAGTTCATGATTTCTTTGTCTTATCATGGCTGTGATGTTGAATAACTCAGTGATGGTGCAGCATGAATTTGTGATTTAAAGATTAGATATTTTTCCAGGAGTCTTTGCCAATTTAACCCATTTTTTGTAGTGACTATTACCTGGACGACTGTCAGATTGCACCAGAATGTAAAATATTAAACTAGTAGCATTGTTGTTCATATTCCAAAAGTAGCTGCAATTTAATTTTATCTCTAGGTAAACTACCTTTTATATTTTTTCTTTTGTTTTTTAAATCTGTTCCCTAAGTTGAAAAGTCTGTTGTTTTAGTTGCACAACAGTGTGCTGCCAGGTTTAGCAAAATAGGAAGATGGATGGGTGGATGGATGGGTGGTTGGGTCGACAGATGGGTGCACTAAAGGGTGGAGGAAGGGGGCAGTTAAAAGTGCTATTTTCTTGTCCTGATCGTCAAGGTCTGTGTATGCCTGTGTAGTTGATGCACAACCCCCTGCTAAATTACCACACTGGGTGTTTTTCCTGTCTTCCCTCCTCTGTGTGGTCGTTGTAAACTGTTGCTGCCGACTGATATGACTCTGCATATATCACTATCACACACACAGTCGAAGTAGGAGAGCGTCATATCCAGCTTCAGCCGGTTTCCAATAGATTATCTTGAAGGCTGAAAATGCGTCGACCTGGAATTATTACGTATCTTCTGCTTGGCCACTCCGATATATTGCTTTCTTTGCCCTCACATGAAAAGGGGCTAATGGATTTTCATTTCCACCACATGTTGCTCTGTGCACACTATTTGGTCTTTTGAAATAAACTAATATATTTGGTCTTTTGGACATTGTTAATATTATTGTGATTGGGAATCGAGAAAAAATGAGTAATGCTTTGATAATATTTTTTGTCAACATCTAATACATGCATAATACATTCACCTGATAATCCTTTTATAATTTATTACCACCCATAAGGCCTTGTGTAACAGCATGTCTAACTTGTTTCTATCACCCCTTCAGAACATAAAGTTTATGAGAGCCAAACACCTCCCAAGACAAACATCAATGTTGTCTTTCAAAACTTGGAGCCGCTATTGCTTGGTCTCTTATTGCTCTTTCATTTTATTTTTCTAAGCCTCTTTCATTGCACTATTCACGATTTACAGTCTCACAAGCCCCACATCGTCCCATCTATAATTTGCATTTTCTTGTGATTAATAGCCCTGTTGTCAGAGATTTGTACTGAGCTGTCATAGTACAAATGTTACTGTCCATAAAGAATAGACCATTCAAAAAAATCATTGTTTTCATTCTGTAAATGACACCATCTTTTTAGTGCTGACAGAGAACAAAAGCAGATAATGCTGTGATTTTGTGCACTCCACATCAAACTAATGCAAGAATGGCTGTTAATGAAGACATGTGGGAAATTAGAAACCTACCTGCTTCTTTTAAATCACCAGAGAACAGGAAGATAAGGCAAGTAGGATAGTTTAATAGTAAAAAAAATAAACCTTTTTATAGAAACTCTGTATGCATTTTGACCCAAATATAGAATTTTAGATGCATAAAATGATTCTTAGTTCAATATTCTACATTTGCCACATATCAATAAACCCTCTGAGCTGCTTTTTAAAAAACTTGTCTTTGTAACTTAAGATGGTTGAATCCATCACTGAATGAGTCATGTGATCCAGAGAAACGCTTCACAGCAGTCTGAGCTCCCTTATAAACATGAGACCTAAATAAGCTAAAAGTTATCACCCAGCAAACAAATATGACACTTAAATGATCAGAAATATTTTTGGTTCTCTGATTTAATCTAGAGGGGTGAATTCTTGTCTTTAGGCTACAAGCATTTAATGACTCCTTAATATGTTGGTCCAAACTGACCTGTTATCTGACTCCTAAACACCAAGGAGACTGTTTTTGTGACAGCCCAGTCTCGCCAGTTGTTTTTAAAGCAATAAGCACCGAGAATCCTTGGATAAGAGGGATTTTACTGGAGGTGGAGCTGGAAGACAGTAAAGAAGCCCACCAGGCTGCAGGTAGAAAAAACAAACAGTCCTTCTTGGACTAATTCAAAACCAACTCACAAACCTCTTAAGAGCATTCCTTATTTCATCCTTTGTTAAATTTTCTCACGTAATAATCAATGTCAATGTTCATGAGACATGAACAATATTAAAGGATTTATGGATTTGATGCTTAAATTGGCGATCAACAGAAACAGAAGTTTTTCCACTGTGTTGCTCGGCTGCAACTACTGAAGATGCTTTTCGTGGCGCTATGCCTATTGACACTATTTCAGGGATATTTTGTGCTGCGGTCTTACCGGATCTAATTGTGGGTCACACCGTATTTTACAACAAAAATGGAATGCTGCTTAGCCAATCGCATTTAAGATTGGAAAACACCTGTTTTATAAAAGGGGTTCTAAACCTGAAGGTTGCAGTTCTAGTGGCCAAAAGTTATTCTGATGCATCAGGACATTTACATATTTCAGATGTAAATCCATGTGCTAGTCGCAGCTCACAATGCACCTAACATATTTGATGATTCTGTAATAGATTTAAACCACCAACCACCAGTATACCTGACAAACAAACGGTGTCACAATAGGTTTGACTTTTTAATATAGCCTATGACATCTGTTAAACTTCATCCAATCTGGGTTGAGATTTGTTTTTTTGATTTTTGCATGAAATTCAGGTTATTTTTTATGTGGAAATGAATTACATTGCCTTGCTACTACTCAGCCTGCTACATTATTGCCTCCTCATTAAAGAAGCTTGTTTGTACTTCTATCTGTGTGGATTATGTTCAGTTTAAAATGGGTAAAAAGAAACTTATTAATTTTGCTGTTGAAAATCTGCTTTTAAACACTAAAAAAGTAGGTGCCAAACCATTATAGACTATAGGTGCACCATTGCACTCAAAGTGTTTGAATCGGTAAGGGTAAGAATTTTACTTAGTTATCTATAACTAGTGTAATGCTTCTGGCTTTTTATAGAAAAAGCCTGATCAAAGCACATGTCCAACCACAAGGTGAAGTAACTAATCAGATTTCTTTTGATGGGTCATTTAACTATAATAACCTGAATGTGAAGAATCTTGAATATGTGGGGGTAGCACGAAGTTCTACTACAGACTGAGTGAAATAGGTTTTGGGTTATCTTTTGAAGAGAAGCTTTTGGCTTTACTGAAGACTTTTGTAACTGTTGCTAGATCATCCTCTGAAGTGCATCAAGAAGTGCTATAGATGTAAAAACAAAAGTGCCGATGTGACCTCACACTACTAGGCCCCGCAGAGTTACTTGCTGAAGTTTGATTTATGAGCTACATTTAATATGCAAGACAAAGCCACACTGGAAACCAGTGGACCAAAACCTTAAAGAGATCAGCCAAAAAAAATCCTGTCCAAATGCAACAACACTATCAGATTCCTTCCAGAAACCTTGAGAGAGAGAACAGAAGGAAAGCTTCATGAAGGGGAAAAAAAGGAGTTGTGGTCTGGGCAAAGTTGAGGAGTTGAGCAGAAGAGGTAAAGATATGAATATTTTATCAAAGAAAAAGGAAAAAAATAGTAAAGCTTCAAGGTGTAAAGGAAGGGGGGAATAAGAACAGCTGTTTTTTATTTGGGGTTTTTAACTTTAAGAGAGAAAAATCAGTCTACTGCAGCTGAATGTGGTACTTTAAAATAAAATCTGATTTTAGACTTCCTTGAAGGGATATTTTATTTTTATCACTTTAACGAGGAAGAGCTAGTAAGAAAGAAAAAAAGAAAGAGTGAGAAAGAAAGATGAGCTGATGTGAATCAGGCAGCAGCAAAGCCCACAGTTGAATTTGAAGAATCTCAGTCATCTACCTCCTGGTACTCACTCTTTTCATGGACCATCAGTCCTTTTTTTCTTGGCTCCCTTCCTATCTAGCAAAGGCATACATTTTAATGGCTGATTTGTAGTGGCTCACAATGACAAATAAGAACGAACATAAAGGCTGAAAGAATGTGGCTGAACATATCTGCTTTCCTTTTGTGGATGTTAGACTTGTGCATTCAACACAGTCCCCATCGCATTACCCTGAAATAAAAGGTAGCCAAGCAGGCAGATGGAAATAAATTCAGGAAAGGCTACAAGATGAGTTTTGTGGTCAAGGTAGGACAAGTTTTTTTTATTTATTTTTAAATAAAAATTTGATGGGATTAGTTGTTTTTCACATTATTCACTATAAAAGCTGATTGATTATTTCATAATCTAGAATTGTGCTGCTTAATGTGGCTGCACATTTGAGTAGCTCTGTCGGCTTGATTCTGAGGTTCTTTTTTAAGATAACTTTTACCTCCTCAGTTTATGGATCAAGGTTAATATTTTCTGATGCATTCCATCTCTGGTGTCGTCTGCAGTGAAACTGGAAGGATTTTTCCCAATATTTTTTTGTTGTTGTTGACCCTTGTTAAGATGTGTAACCATAGCATTTACAGCAACTCTTTTTTTTTTTTACAACTGGGAGCAGCTCATTTACATCTCTAAAGCTAAAGTAATGTTTTAACTTCAACCCTAAGTACCACCTGAGTTGAAAAGGAGGTGCCGAGGATGCAGAGCAGGAGCGAGGAGAGAGAAGCAGGAAATTTAAGATCTCTTTTCTATCAATCATTATGTGCAATGTAAGATCTTAAGGAAAATAAGTTAGAAGAACAAGACCTAGCAAGGACTGCTGATTTAAGTTTTGAACCTTCCCAGTTATTTCTGAAGATATTCACTCAGCTATGCAAAACATGAAGGGGTGCCAATAATGGTGAGCAGGACTGCATGTGACTGACTACATAAACTTCTGCGTAAATAACACCATTCCCACCAGAACAGTAAAATGCTTAATAAATAATAAACCTTGGATCACAAGTTATCTGAAGGAACTGCTTAACAACAAAAAGAGCCTTCAGGATAGAGTACAGGGAAATACATGAGTATACAGAAGCAACTCAAGACAAAGATAACAGAAGATCAAAATAACAGAAAACAAGAAGGCACACAGGAAAAGGCAGGAAAACAAGCTCCAGCAGAATGATATTAAAGATTTGTGGTCAGAGAATGAAGAAGATCACCAGCATAAGCAGAAGAATGATTAGACTGAAGAAAGTCTGTACAGAGCTAACAAACTGAATACATTCTTCAATAGGTTCAGTTCAGGAAAAATGTCCGCATCCTTCTCTTCTGCTCACAACAATTTACCCTCCTGCTTCTATGTGTTTGTTCTCAGTCAAATCAGAAGATGGTGCTGCCGCCACCACCTTTAACCTGTCTGATCCTAGACGCACTCCTGATGGGCTATCTGAGCAAGCAACCATGCGGCTACCAGGAACCCCTGCAGTTTGCTTATCACTGCTAAGTTATAGTTAAAGATGCCATCATAAACCTGCTTCAGCAAACCCACTGTCATTTAGAAAGGGCAGAGAGGACTGTGAGGATCATTATCTTTAATTTCTGCATTTAACACGATTTAGCTTGACTTACTTTGGGAGAAAATCTGGAAAACCGAGGTGGAGGTATCAAACATTGCTTGGATTAAATATTTCCTGACAAACGGACCACAGCTGATGAATGTGTTGAAACATGTCAATGTTTTTGTTTTATCTTTTATTTTAGATAATCTGTATTTTTGTGGTTTAAGATAATTCTGATGATGATTGTAGATTTTTTTTCTCTTTTCTCCTTTGATGGGGTACATGTTTTAAAAATGTAATTTATGTCTAGGTAGGGTTGCTAATTATAGGTCGATGCTAAAAATAAAATCAGTGTTAGTGTTTGTGTGAGTGTTATATAACATACTAATTGGTTGGTTTGTTATGGGGGTAGTGTGCATGGATGCTTATACAGAGAGGATACTGGATCATTACACTTGGGCTTGTGCTGTTTATGGGCCTGTGTTTGTTTTATTTTGGTTCAATGCACCGTGTGGGAGGATTCCTGGCATTGGTGGGAACCTCACCACGGTTAAAGGCACCCGTCTCAATCTTATTACCCAACCATCTCGCAAAGGAGTCTGGATGAGCCTTCGATTTCTAACAAATGTGAAATAGAAAGAAGGAGGATTTATATGGGAAAAAACAGGGTAAAAATGTAGGCTCATTTTAATCAGCGCAGCAGAAAGTTACCAATCATGCTTTCTGTTAAGTTTGGAACGGTTTAGAAAGTGAATGAAGGAGGTGGATTTGGCTCCATCAACATGAGAATGGCACACACACAAAAAAGATGGAGTTTCACTGAAGTGAGTCTAAAAATTGAGGGGTTTTAATTAGGGTTTAATCAAAAGAAATTGGCCCACAGTGGGGTTTTTTTTATTTATAGTTTTTTGTTTTTTATATGGCAAAAAGATTAAGTAAATACTAAATTTGTCCTATTGTGATTGAACACATTTTTCTTTTGGAATATTTTGTGCTTTTACTGATTTAGTTGACCAAAAACCTCAGCATTATTTTATTTATTTTTTATTTGTATTGTATACATTTTCTGACATATAATAGCAGAATATGAAATGGAAATAACAGTTCAGTCGATGTTTTACATGTAGCACTGAGAAATAGTGTTTTATCTGTCAATTGTATCATTGGTATCAGCATCCTGTCAATCCGTCTATGTCAAAAATCCACAGTAAACAAACTACTAAAGAGGATTTGTTCATAAAGTCCTCTTTTTTTTCTTCCTTTGCCTCCATAAGCCTTCTATATAGTTAAATTTACAACTATCTGTATAATCTCCCGATGCCATTAACAGCAGGAGGTTCGGGGCAAGGAAGCACATCTCCATAAATATCACTGGTAAATGACAGGTTTTCGTGTCAGTAGCTGTAAATCAACACACTTCTTTCTGTCGTCTTTTTCTCTGACACTCCACAATTACAGACTGAAGCTGTCATTGCACAGCAGAGAAACTGTGGGTACCAATTTTACCAGTGGTAACTTTGGTGAAGCCACAGAAAATGCTCTGTGCACTTATACTAGAAAATAACAAAGTGAGGAACAAGGAGAAAGTCACCTAGGAAAACTATAACTTTTCACAGATAAACTCTATAATCCCCTAAATGTTACATGGTTGATAGAGTCTTATAGGAAATTCATAAAAACTGAATTTCCCTTCATTTTTTCTTGCACCTGTGTTCCAACAAGAAGGGCTCCGACCTTCAGCAGACGTGAAACTAATTAAATTGAATAGTTGTGCACTTACATACCGATCTCCAAACAATCCTCAGCGCAAACTCAATTTTATAAAGAGGTGCTTTGTTAGAGGACATGTGGGTGAAATGGATTGATGCAAATTTACTGAAAAGTTTCTTTGTTACTGTTTTAGAAGCGGGTTTGAACAAGATGTGGAGAACGGCTACCATCAGCATCCTGATACCTGTCACGGTGAGATGGAAACCCTTAATTCATATTTTTTAGTTTGGCAGGAATTTTTTGTATAATAAAGTTAAAGTTGCATAAGAGCTTCTCCACATATAAAGTTTTTCCTTTTAAAATGATTGAAACTTTGGCTCTTTGAGCATTTTATGGTGATACCTCAGTACACCTTTTTTCAAGGAAACCTCATAATCCTGGTATCTGTTTGTGGATTGAACACATTGAGCTAATCAGGCTGAGTCTTTGAAGCTAAAGCATTTTTTTATGTTTTATGAATCGTATTGCATCTGTCCCAAACACTCCAAAAGGATGTCACAGTCCTTTTGGAGTGTTTTTTCCAGGCACAGCTGGTTAATTTAGCTTTAATTCCTCAAACTGTGGTAGTGTTACGAACCCTCATCCTTCAAACATCAGCTGCTTCCCATCTCCACCTCATGGATGAATGTAAAACCAGATATCAAATAGATCACATGCAAAATAGGAAACAAGGTTTGACTGCAAGACTAAAAATATGGCCCTTAGATTAGAATGAGTAATCATAATTACATTTAAGGGCTGATGGGCAATTTTTTATAAATTTTGTTTAGCTCCACTCCAGCAACAATTCAGTTGATTTTGTCGGTGTTTGAAAAGCAATTTTCCTGTTTTTAGTCTTTGAGTCAAACATTTGCGACCATTTTGCATTAGATTATTTTGATATAAAAATTATTTTAAAAAACAGTCACATTAAAATCACTCTGCTTTAAATGTAAGGCGGAACAACCTAAATTTATTGTAATCACTTGTTCTTTTTTCACTTTAGATGTCTTGGCGACCACCCGCAAGCACAACCCAGCACTTGATTCAGCTTATGGTCAGTGGGCATATTTTTTATATTCCTTATTTACCTGATTCTGCTGATTCAGAACACCCAATTCAACAGAGTTTGATTTTATTTTATTTTTCCAATATATTTTTTTCTTTTCCTTTTTCGAACCCAGCCCCTATACTCATGACTTGTATTGGAAATATCTATTTTTTTATTTATTCTGAGTCTTGGAAGTGAAAATTTCATGAAATGCACATTATTTTCTTGAGAGCTACCTCTGGAGGGTTTTACCTATGATATTATTGAGATATTCTTGGAGCTGATTTACATTTGTGAAAAACATAATAATGATAAATATGAAGCCATAAGACTCAAACCTACGTCTTCAATAAAATATATTTTTCTAATTTATATCTAGAATGTAAATTTATTTATAGTTAACAACTTGGGACGTATTCAGGCAGCTAAATGGCTGGAGTCTCTTCTCCCTCTCTGCCAGTTTGACAGTTTTAACATTGAAGCCATTGTCTGGGGCAACACTCCTCTGATGGACCAGGAGCTCCGCTGGCCAAGCTGCCTAATGCCCTGTATCAAGAAAGATCATCATCCCTGTCACGTCCCATTACTTCTCCCGCCAGCCAGGCTGAGCAGCTCGTGGCAAAGCCGGAATGAAAGGCAAAATAAAGCGAGGCTGGCAATATCTCTCCGAGAGTGAGGCGGTGCCTTTGGATGCTCGCGAAATGCAACATTTGCTTTTATACTTAGATGTAAAGCTTCTCTGCATCAATTTTCAGAAAAGTTGACATTTCCTTTTTTTTCTTTTCAACTATAAAACTAAAACATGTAGTGCACTATGATGGGATCTGATTCAAATCAGTGATTAGTGTCAACGTAGAGCCTTCATGTTTGGAGATATGAGAGATTATTGAGAGCCAAACCATGTTCATCACTCTTGTTTCGTTGTCTAAAAAAAAAAAGTCATGTTTTTTGCCCAAGCCTTCGTTCTGGACCAGTACAACCCCCGGTAAGCCTTCCAACTGGAGGAATTGCCACCCATAGAAAGGCTTGATGAGCAACCCACAGCTTAATCCTGCTGGGTTCTCACCACTAAGATGCTTCGCAGCACTGTTTGAAATGCTCAACATGCAGCCTGATCCTCAAATGTTGTCTCCAATTTATTTTTTTTTTCTTGCTGATTCAGACAAAAACCTTTTAAGTCTCTCCACTCTAGATCAATTATTGGCTTTTCAGGACAATAAAATGCCCCATATGTCGAACAAAGCTGTTGTCACAAGGGATTCTGTTTCCCTTATCGGAAAAAAACAAAATAACAAATGGGGTTCAGTCTTTTTTCTATCTGTTGGGATCCGGAGCCTGCCGCTCCATCTTTCTTCCAGCAGAGTGCGCCGTGGGTCTCCTGGGCTGGAGCCC
>JAUZNJ010031344.1:0-14269 GCA_034780135.1 Jordanella pulchra | reverse complement strand
CAGACAGACAGACAGACAGACAGACAGACAGACAGACAGACAGACAGATAGATAGATAGATAGATAGATAGATAGATTGATTGATTGATTTATGTCCTAGAGCAACATTCATAGCCACAAAATGCTTTCCATATCTGCTTACAAAAATAACGGATGGAATCTTTCCATAAACAATCTATATTTTATAAACACTCTATAAACCAAGTATTTCCTCCAGAGAATGTGGCAATACAATAGAGGTAAGGACAAATGTTGCTAGAAGAGATGCTTTTTGGGATTTATCCATGAATTTGGGTTTTTGCATTCAACTGAAATAAAATCCACCCTAGCAAAAAACCCTGGTTTATACAGGAACCACTGTAGTGGGCGAAGAAAGCAACCCCTATATTTAGTTGTGTAAACAAATCTTTTTCTTTGTGATCAAGTAGGAATGTGCCAAACAATATGAAAAGGGTAAACAAGTGAAGCCACAGAAATCAAATAAGGGGTCAGACAAATAAAAGCTGTTAGTATGGATTAATGCACTGAAAGCATGCCAGTCTGGACATGATCTATTGCTCAGTCACAGCAAATTGGTTTACCTTTTGATATTAGATTTCATGCAATAATCTAGTTTGGTGGATAAAGTAAGCTTAATCTCTTTGAACCTGCATGAATGCTGCACCGACTTAAATACATTTTTCAATAGCTGTTAACCACATTATAGAGTAAAAACCTACAACCCACATTTGATTCAGTCCTAATCGCATATTTTATTGTCTGCCTACTCAAAAAAGAACAACAGGAACGGAAAGCTAAAGCATGCAGATGGTGCCCTCTGGAGTGCAGAAATCACTACTGCTGCTTGTGTCTTCCTGTCACTGTAGAGGGGATGGGCCCACTTACACCTCTCCCAGCATTTTGCCTGAGGACTGACAGGTGCTGTCAGCACTTTGTGGCACTGTGAGCATACAACCAAACACACACTGAGATTATTCCTGAGAAAAAAATCAGGAATAAGCTCTCCCAATTCATGGCCCAAAAGCACCTTACCCTCTGTGTCAAAATAATTGCACCATTTACCTTACACTGCACTGTCACCCATAAAGTAGCACTTAACTCTCCACTCATTAGTTCACACAACCACAAAATGTTCCATATGCTCTTATAAATCAGCTCTTCTCAAAATGTCTCATTATCATTGCCTTAAAAGTGTTCCGGTTGGGATCATTAAAAGTGGAGTTCGTGTCCTCTGGAAGTTGAGTGAAGTTTCCCATTATCACAGTGGTGTTTTTCAGATCAGTGAGCAGCGCTGCGGTTTTCCCCCTAAGGATTTGCGGGTGCAGCTGTAATTGGAGCGTTTGTGTTGCTCCGAGTTACTGTTCCCTGGGTAGAGGCCAGCGCAGAGCAGAACATTCATGTTCACGTCCAGAGGATTTCCTGTGAACTTATCAAGTGCTCTTGCTGAAACAGTAATGCGGGAATCGAATCAGGAATAAGCTGCTCTTCTTGTTGAGATCAGGCTCTCGCTTTGGTTTCTCCTTTTCACCAACTGCTCCTAATATCCAGTATTCTTTGTTTTGCTTTGCGATTCTTTTGTTAGTCTTTTTTTTCCACACAACATTTTTTGAGGAATATATAATTTGAGATGTACAACAATGCTGTTAAACAGTGTAATCCTTCTTTTAGATTTGTTTTCCTGGTTCTGCTTTTCTATCATACCTAAATGTTTTAGACCTTAATGCATTAGAGCAGGATGATCCAAAAGTATAAAAGTTTTTGAATGATTTGATTTAGAAAGGAGAAAAAATATATACCAAAGATGCTCGAGAAGATATATTGAAAAATAAAATAAATCAAACCAAAAAAAGCTTTAAGTAACGAACATGTTTTTTTGCTTTAGTTTCACTTAAACTGGCAGATCTCAATAATCAAGAAACCACTCCAATAGAACCCACCTGGCCACTTGAAGTAGAACTAAATATTTAAAAAGTAAATTGTGTGCAAATCTAAAAAAACAAACAAACAAAAAAGAACAAGCGCAACAATTTATATCTGTTTGTCTGAAAAGACAGTCTTGCTGTGAAGGTTGAAATCCTACGGTATATCAGTGACAGACTACGTCCAGAAGTGAAGAAACCATGAAAGAGTGGTGAACCTTTTTCCAGCAGCGGCACACAGACTAGAGTTATTCATCCAGGAGGCCAAAGGAAAATATTTGAAGCACTATTGGCTTCACTCGGCTCAGTTAAAGTCTGCATTTTTAATTTCGTGATGAGAAAGACCAAGTAAACATCTCTACTGATTAACATTTGCCAGTGGAACCTTTTAATAATTGCTAAGACTTAAAATGTTCTGTTAATTTTAAAATGACATTTTGGAAGTTGTCTGTGCTTTTATATCTGCTGTAAAACTAAAAGTCTTTTAAAACCAGAGAATTGTAAAGATACTCCAACATGGTATTAGTGAGGACCTTGGAATGCTTGGCAGCTTAAAGTTTTTTATTGATGGTACCAACAGTTTAGCTCACTACCAGAAAATCCTGAAAGGGAGCATAGAGTAAAATAACTGACTTGACCTTAAACAGATCATTCGTGATTAAAAAAAGCTAGACTGCAAAATTATTTCATAGGAATATAAAAAACTTTCCAGTTATTTCAGATACCAAGTGTGGAATAACATGTGATCTGGTTTTAGGGTGTAATTACTTAAAGAAAGTGACTAAGTTGATTTGAATAGATCCTTTTCCCTTAAAAGATATATTATCTTTCAACGCAGGTTATCTTTTTTTGATATAATATTTTTTTAACTTCCTGTAAGGTTATAAAAGAGTAAAATCAGAAATATTTTCCATACTGATTTGTGAGACTTGATTGAAGGCACAGGTGGTAATGATTTAAAGGAAATATGACAGGAAAATATAACTGGAGTAGAAAGAAGAAAAAAAACTCTCTAAGTGCAGTCAAGTGAGGTGGACCAACTTTGAAACATAAAGTAAATGACAGAGGTGGGCTCTTCTGGGAAGCTCAGTCTGTTGAGAGTGATATCTGAATGGCCTCTTGGAAAAGCATTGAGGCATTAAATGTAAATTGACTGTGCAGTTTCTTTGCAGAGAAGAGTTGAAACATGATGTTTTGGTGCTTTCTTACCATAAATATGCATCCATCTACCTGCCATGTGCAGCTGTGTGATTTAAAAAAATAAGAAAAAAAAAAAGTTAAGTTTGAGGAAAAAGTTCTAATTCTACTTCCAAATATTGGTCAACTTCAAGAAACGAAAGTCTGCCACTGCTGACAGATTATGACTGTCATTTGAAGATGTGTTAAAATCCTATAATGTCTTTAAGCTAGTAAAGACAAAGATGACACAAAGAATTAGTGAGCAATAAGATTCATTACTACATTCACCTCAGTGTAGCTTGACATGAATTATGACTGGTCCATCCTTCTCTATCGTAAGGTTAGAGAACCTGATATAATTGTGTTTCTACACTTCTCAGATTTGATATATGACTTCATGGTAAGCATCGTGTCCATGAAAGAATGTGTATGCACAAGCAGGCTTGTGTTATTGGGCAGTCCAGGTACAGCCAGCTGCAGTGATTTATTATACACCTTGAAGGGATTTATACTTTTATGGAGTCATGAGGGACATGTCAGCCAAGTATGGTATTTTTTTCTTTTTTTTTTCCTCCCGGAGGTGTGTTCAGGGTGGCAGGTTAGGCCTGATGACAGTGGGGAAGCTTGCCAAAACATCTACAACAAGTTCAGCCTTCCAACAATTATCAACAAACAACTATATTTCAAGATAAAATTCAAACTGAAATCTTTAAATAGGTGAATTATACTTATAATATATATAATATATTTTTGTACAGTACAAAGCAATAAGATAAAAAGAACACATTTAAATGATATGTCTATTTTATTTTGCTTCTATTTAAATAACAACTACTATAGGTGTTGCATGTCTTTTTTTGTGTTAACAACAGACTTATTCTGTAACATTACAGAATTATGTCTAATAAGTCCAGGCTTTGGGTTGAAAGCACAGATTAAATGAAAACTGCTAAACAAAGGAGTACTTTCCCTTCCGAAAGAAAATTATAGTTACAGTACATGGAGTTAATTGGACCTCAAGTTGTTGTCCTTGAAAATAAAGACAGTTAAACAATGAACCACTTGACCAGTAGTATTTTCTATGGGAAAGAGAAATGGAGTGCATAGAGTTGATAGCAGTAACAGTGCAGCTAATAGTTGAAGGTGACACACCTAAACCCGGAAGACCAGAGTTAAAGCTGAGTTATAGTTAAGCTTTGTGGTGTTGCACAGGACTCCTCTCATTTTGTCATTTTGTCCAAAAATGGCCTGGAGGCATTTATACTGATGCTGGTAAAGTGTTCCTTAGTGTTCTCCAAGACCCCAGGAGGAGGGGAGCTATATAACCAGCGGGAATGTATTTAAAGACGGAAGAAATGCCTCGAAAAATGATTGTCCTTTCTACTGAAACATTATTTCTTATCAACCTGATTCTGTCCTACTAAGCTTTCAACTCATAAGAGAACAATAAAGGGAAAGAGACTTTTTGACCTCTTTGTAAAAGATAACAAACTGTACCTAGATACAATTTGAGACTATTTAATGTTTACAATCCATCTTTATGACTCACTTTTATGGTTTTCCTTTCCTATGGTGTTCCTTCTTTTCTTGAATAAGTGATGAATCTGCATGTTAAATGCTCAAATTCTATTCTGAATGGAGCAATGCACATAGGGCCCACACCAAGTCACAAAAATTCAGTGAAGCACAACCGATGCACAATTGCTTCACAGTCCTCTCTTGCACCCTTCACAAAGAAAAATCAAAGAGGACACATTTAAGTTCAGTAAATTTGTCCAAATTACAAAGATGGCTACACACTCAAGAATTCGACCAATGGTGATATCTGTAGTAAGAAGTGCCTTTCCTTTTACTCACAAGTCCTCATAGGTAAAAGCTAGCAAAAATAAAATAATAATAAATGGGCTGGTGGTACTACCTTTGATTAAGAAATCTACATGGAATAGATGGGAGATATAAACTACCTCAGTGGTAAAGTCCAACAAAAAACAAAGAAAAGAAAAAAAAAACCTCATGCTTCAAGCCCATGAGATTGATTTAACACAACCTTTGCCTTTTTCTAAGCAAACATACCGTATGGAAGACTGGTTAAGTTGAAAAGCACTATATATTTCTTTTATTGAAACAGCCGCCATGGTGCTAGGATACAAACAGAAAAATTTACTAATATCATATAAAAACAAATAAAAAAATGACAGTCATAATATGCATTGATTTGAAAGTTAATGATCTATGATATAACTCCACTCTTATGTTGTTACCCTTTGGATGCACTAAAAACCCTAGAGACACATGAATCATTACAAATTTTAACTTTTTCTTTCCATTAGCCTAATCCATGCAAAACTATACAGTAGTGATTCTATTAGAAATCCACAAAGTTTTTTTTTTTTTTTGCTTTTTAAATATTCTAATTCTGCTGAGCAAGAAGTGATTACTGCTGGTTTAAAAAGGAGATGCTACTTTATGGAGACTCAACACAAGCTTATTAAATAGTACTGCATTTAAAACAAAAATGGAAGAGGAGCTTAAGAGTTACTTAGAATTTAATGGTAATGGGGCAGTTAGCCCTACAATTCTGTGGGATGCGGCTAAAGCATATATTAGGGGTAAAATAATTGCAAAATGTGCTACTTTGAAGAGTAGAGAGAAAAAACTAATGGACTTGCAGAAAAATTTCAAAAGACTGGAGCAGCAGCACTCGATTAACAAAAGCCCCTCCTTATTAGAACAAAAATGAGGCCTATTAAGCATGAGATTAACAAAATTTTAAGTGAGGAAATTGAAAATAACTTAAATATCTGAGGCAAAGGTACTATGAGGCAGGACCTAAATCTGCTAAAGTGTTCTCATGGAGGCTTAGTAAACAGCAGGTGGAAAATACAATTTATAAAGTTCGGAACCCAAAAACTAACAAAATAACAAATAAACTTGTAGAAATTCAGATATCATTCAAAGAGTATTATGCAGCTCTGTACACACAGCCAGACAAAATGGATAATCAAACAATTCAAAAATTTCTTAACTCCTTGGATCTTCCATCTCTAGGAACAAAATAAAATGACAAGTTAATGGCAAAAATATCAGCTGAGGAAGTTTACTGTGGGATATCAAATCTTAAGACCAGCAAATCACCGGGCTGCGATGGGTTCCCCCCTAAGTGGTATAAGGCCATGAAGGAATCTGTTCTACCTCTATTAAAGGCCTCCTTCAATTACACCCTGGGAGGCGGCGCTCTCCCGCCATCATGGCGGGAAGCGTTCATATTGGTCATACCAAAGGTGGGGAAGGACAAAACGGACCCAAAAGGGTATAGACCAATTAGTGTATTAAATATAGACTTCAAACTATATGCTGCAATATTAGCTAAGAGACTAAGTACCCTGATACCTTTCCTGATAGATGAGGACCAGACAGGCTTCATTGGTAATAGACAAACGCATGACAGTATAAGAAGGGCCGTCCATGTTATTGATCATATAGTTAAAAAAAAAAAATCAAGTGCATTCCTTCTCAGCTTAGATGCCGAGAAGGCATATGATACTGTAGGGTGGGAGTTTTTGTTTGAAGTAACGAAGAGATTTGGGTTTTGTCATAAATTTATTCGATGTATAAAAAATATGTATTCCTTGCCAAAAGCAAGAATTAAAGTTATTGAAAGCCTTTCGAATCAAATAACGTTACAACGAGGATGTAGGCAGGGTTGCCCAATGAGCCCACTACTCTTTAATCTTTTTATTGAACCACTGGCTCAGTTATTAGAGAGGAGTCTGGGTTGGATGTGGTGACTATTGAGGATGTGGAAAACAAAATATGCCTATATGCGGATGATGTTCTAGTAGTAATTAAAAACCCTGAATCTGGTATTCCATCACTTATGAACATCCTGGAAACATATGGCAGACTCTCAGGTTATAAACTCAACATACAAAAGACTCAAACGTTGACTTTCCATTTTGCTCCATCACAATAGTTAATAAATAGTTACCAATTTAATTGGCATCAACTATAAATAGAGTATTTGGGTGTTATACTAACCAAAAATTTGGCTCAATTATATGGAGTTAATTACAAACGAATAAATAAGAAAATATATGAGGACCTGAACAGGTGGAGCCTGCTTCCCCTTGACGTCGGCAGCAGAATCTGAACAATAAAGATAAATGTCCTTCAGACTGTTGTACATATTTGCAGCACTTCAAGTAGAGGTTCCAGCAAAACAATTTAGGGAGTGGGATAAATGTTTCTCAAGGTTTATATGGAGCAATAAAAGGCCAAGAGTAAGATACTCGACTCTGCAGCTGTCTGGAGATCAGGGCGGCATGGGTCTGCCTTGTCTGGCGGATTATTACTTGGCTGCCCAGATTAGACCACTGGTGTGCTGGTGTAATCCAGTTTATGAGGCTAAATGGAAGGACATTGAGCTTTCTTTGTTGGACTTTGCAATAGACCCCAAATATAGAAGATTGGTGAATCAAGGAATCCCTTCATTCTGTAATATAGTTAAAAATGGGGAGTTTGTAAAATTTGAGGATTTGTGCCAGACTTATGAGATAGGCAGAGAGGATTTCTACCGTTATCTGCAGGTCTGAAGTTTCTTTAGGAAGGAAATCAAAACCCCTGACCTGGATGCAGAGCTAGGAATAGTACAAATATTTATGGATTCATATGCTGGCAAAAATATGAAAGGCACCATCAACAAATGTTACAGAAACTTAGTATCTATGAATAAGAACTTGACTAATTTTAATAAACAACGATGGGAAAGGGAAGCAAATGTAATAATTTCATCTGAGACCTGGATGCAGGTTTGGAAGAATTCTTTGTCTACCACAAATTCCTTAGCATGGCTTGACTTCTGTTGGAAGAATCTAATCAAATTTTTAATTACACCGAAGCAGAGATCGAAGTTGTCTGGTACACAGTTCTCTTTCTGGAGGGAGTGCAGTGTGGTTTCTGCAGGCTACTTTCATATATTTTGGGACTGTCCCCTGTTGAACACTTTCTGGAAGGATGTTAATCAAGTAATCTATGAAACCCTGGGTATAATTCTAGTTTTGTCTTTCCCTGTTATGTACCTCGGTTTACCTCCTGAGGGTTTCAGTAATGGGGATGCATACCTGCTGAAGATATTCTTGATTGCAAGTAAGAAAGCGATCACTAAATGTTGGCTCCAACCTAGACCCCCCACTCTGAAGCTTCTTGTGCATATTATAAACCTGATCTACAATATGGAAATGTTGACTTTTACAATACAGCATAAGAAGGAGAAAGGAGAGAAACTTTGGGAAAAATGGGATCATTTTATTACCAAAGGTGTGTAACAGATAATGTTTGTAACTCCACATCACTTGGACAGACACTTGGGAGTTTCCCTTGTTTTCCTTCGGAAACTTTTGTACTGTGAAATGTCTGTAACATTGTAATGTCCATTAGTATGAATGTATGCTACCTGCTCTAGCCCTCATGTTCAATTGTATGTAATTGTATGTTTAAAAACTGAATAAAAATAAAGTAAAAAAAAAGAGAGATGCTACTAGAACAGATTATACACTCATGCATCATGTTTTTAACATTTTTCAAAACAAATGCATTTAACCTGAAAACTAATCCAACTGACTTCTCCATTTCTCCTAGGTGGGGTCAAAGGGGGTTTAGTTATAGCGGTGTGTCGGTGAGGTTAGCCTGCGGCAGCAGGGAAGGCATGGTGGCACCTGCATGAGCCCGACGGGGAAGCCTCATTTCTCTCAGTGAGTATGTATTCTTTAAAATAGATCAAAACAGACTGTCAGTACTCCCAGTAGTATATGCATTATAGAAAGGTTTGAAAAATAATAACACACCAAAAGATTTTATTCTGAATAAAAAATAAAATAAATAACTCTTGAATAAATGTTAGCATCCCCAGTCTAATTTATTTTACCCAACTAGAGATAGCAATCTAATAAGATTGTGAATGCAATGACTTGAAGCTTGTCAAATTTTAAAATATTGTTTCTGGAATTTTTATAACTTTAAAATAACAAGTGTAGCCAAGCCTAAGGTCACTGTTAGGATGGTTTTAATAAATCATGGAGTTACAATTATATTAATCTATCAGTGGGAATATGCCGTGTTTACATCATCAAAAAAGTAATGGAAAAATACTGAATAAAAAGAATGGCAAAAAAATGAAGTAAAAGAAAAACTGGAACTTGTACAGCAAAGCTAGGCAGCATTGCAATTTGACGGGTTGCAAATTATTAGCGTTTTGAATTTAACTAAGGCATGCAATACCAATATTTGCTGTAAAAGAATATACTGTACAGCATGGCCTCTACACACTCTGGAGTGAGGAAATACATTTAGCCTCATCATAAATATTACACTGTGAGTATACAGAGGGCTTTTGGACCGATGAATTATTACGTAGTCCAGTGGCTCTGTACCAGCCACAGGGTGCATCTCGCTCAGACTTCTCTCTGCAGCAAGCTGTGACTGGGGAATTGCGGTCATAGGCCCTGCACATATAACTGCCAGTGATACCAGAAAGCCATCATGGTCAACCCAGATGTTGCGGTATGTACTATCATTTAAGTAGACTCAGCAGCACTTAGCCTGAAAACAAACAGGGGAAGACGATAAAAGTAAAGTAAGAATTACTGAGGTGCCTTCAGATTTTCAAGGGAGAAAAATTAAAATGAGTCTATCTCATCTACATCAGTGGAACAAGAATGTGAAATTAACCCACCTTTAGGGTCTTTCTCCCAATTCTGTTTTCGTTTGCAATGGATAATCGTGTAATTCAAAAGAGCATTAAGCTGACAGCTAATAGAACTGATTATGCCTGCAGAATGAGAGCGAAAGGAGATCAAAATAAGCATCTAAATGAAGGAAAATGGGACTTCTGCTCGACGCACTGCATTGTTGGGCTAAAGAAATACCAGCTTGGCTGAGCTCTTCTGATGATTAGAGAAAAAAAAAGAATAATCTCTGGACTGCTGACACATTTCTTTTTAGCAGCAGCCAGTCTGAAAAAGGCAGATATGCTTAAGAAAAAGAAAAAGGAAAAAATTACAGAGGAAATCTGTGTCAGGTCAAATAACATCCAGCCGCTTCACAAAATAAATCTCTGCTAAGCCACAAACACACAGGATAAGGAGCTGAATTACCGGCCAGAAAAGAAAAAAATAGGACAATATTAAATGATTACCCACAACTTACGATAACCTTTAAATACGGTACGTGCGTCTACAGTGAGTGTTATGTGAAAAGAAAGGAGTAAAGTTATTAGATGATGTGCTATGAGACTAACAAAAGCTGTTCCTAAAAAATTAAAATGTCCTTTCATATCACTTATATGAAGGTGAATTTTTTTTGAAGAGATGAGCTAAGTAAATGTTGTAAGTAACAACATTTTCAAGCTATTTTACATAATTCACCCCTGACTGCTGTTTCTAGAGTTGTTTAAGCAATATTTCTTTACTTGATGATCTATATTTTTTCCAGTAAAGATCTAATGGACTTAATATGACTTCCTCAAATTTCAGATGGGATCAGATTATATTAGCAACGGCAAATGGCAATGCTGTGCCCATGTAGTACGGTACTCTTTATCAATTGTGTTGGTATATATGTCTGCAAATTATTAATGCGCCTTGAAGTTGTCACGTTACAGCCCAGCCACAGTTTCTCAGCCTAATTAAATGCAACATAACAGCACAATATAAAGTCGAGGGAACATTAAATGTAGTATGCATTTTAATTCAGCGCACTATACTCTAATGCCCCTGAACAAAATCCACCACAAGCAATTATTTTCTAAAGTTATCCAATTAGTTACTAGCCTCATCTTTAATGCAGCTCATCATTGCAGGGCTTGATTTTAGAAGGTATTGGTGATCAAACAGTATGCAAGACCAGTAAGCACAGCAAGCTAGCCAAGGATGATATTGGGGAGATGTTTACGCAATTACACAATTAACACAAGCTTTGAACATCTTATGAAGCACTGTTTAATTCATCTTTGTAAAGGAAAAGAGAATGACACAACTGCAAATTAACAAAGGCATGACTGTTAACCAGGCTTACAGGGGGAATAAGAAAAGTGTTAGTCAGAAAAACAGCAAAGAAACCCATGAGAAACCTGGGTTTGCTGCAGGGATCTCCAGCCTATAACTAATGAATATGTACTATAGAGAGGATCATTATTTGTGGATCACAATACGTGTCTGACCTCAAATAAAAACACACATACTTTTCAAATAAAGCCAATTCTGATTAGAGTATAGATCGGGCCTAGCAAATCCATTTATGTTAAGAAACAAACTACTCTATTTAAAAAAACTAATAAATAGGTACATAATACCTAAATATCTCTTTATTTATTTTGAGGACAAAAATACTAATTTGATGGGTAAATCATCTTATTTACATGCTCAAATTAAGGGCAAATACACCTATTTTAAGAAATGTTTACTTATTTCAGATCTGATTTTGCAGTTTAGGCTCAAGCCAAAAGAAAGCCCAACGTGTTTAAATAATTCATTTAAGGTATTTCTGCCACTAGACCCAATGCGTCTCTGTTCCACACACCGCTGCATGGACTGATTAAATATTTTAGTTTAAAAGTAATTGAAAAATCTTAAATAGCTACCATATTTAAGCTCAGTTATGGTGTTTTATGTTTTTGGCTTAATTGCATAAAGATTGTCTGCAGTCCTGCTGGATACATTTCTGTGTTTCTGCACAAATATGTTCATCTTCAATAATATTACTCCACTGTTGTTTTTGACAGTCCAAATTTGATAAAATGCTCAGAGACTCTGATTACTACCGAGTGGAGAATACACCTGACTTCAAAGGCACTAAATGTAGACAAAAAAGTGCACTCCCAATCAGTTTCATGTTTAATCAATTGCTTTGTGGGTGGTAACTTTTTTTATATTTATCCTTAGCCCATAATTTTGAAGAGTTTGTTAGAATATCTGCATTTTCATGAAAAGAAGAAAACAAAAACTTACACAAGCAAATTGCTTTGCCCCTTGTATGAAGATCTGCAAGTTTGCATATGTTTCAATACATGCACATTAGTGAATATCAGGCTTTTTGGGTGCTATAAATCTAACATCTTAAAAAAGAATGAACATCCAGACAGTAATGGCAACATCTTAGAGTGGGAATGTTACATACAGCAGAGGCAGGACATCCAAGCTAATTGAAGGATAGGGTTTAATGCTGGACAATCCTTGAAGAACACCTGCTAAAACTTGAGTGGGACAGAGAGCTTCCTGCAGGCAAACTAAAGATGCACTTATAAAATTGTTTAACTATTCAGTGTTTCAGATTGAATATAGTAAAAGTCCATCCAAATAGAATCTGAATTAAAGCTTAAAATGATGCTCACATGAGTAAAAATACATTTTGTTGTGACTGCATCAAAAGGCGGTTCCATTGAAATGTTGATTTAGAGGAGCTGAACTTCATAAAAATTCATATAGCATTTTTTATCTGTATTTGTTCAATAAAAACTTAGAAAAACAGATTTAACTTTTCTTTCACTTCATAATTATACATTACTATGTGTTGGTCTGTCACATAAAAAAAACATAATTGATATGAATATTTTTGTTTGCTAGGCTTAATATGTCTGTTTGCTGTAAACATAACAGTATGGGGAAAAAGAACCCACAACAAATCCATAGAGCAATAAAAAAGTTATATATATTGTGTTAATGGTATAATGTTAAAAACATTTCTTCAGTAACAATTTCAATAAAAGCACACACATCTTTAAATCACCACAAGATGGTGCTACACTTCATCATTTCTATTTGAAAAGAATCTACACTTGGTCTGAACATCTTAGGCACAATGACTGAATAAAAAACACTCTCTTTAGGTTACTCTAATCTGCCATTTTTCAGCCTTATTTGTAGGTTAAACTTCAACAAAGTCTCCATTGAGTGATTATAATGCATTTCCCACACATATTGGTGACATCCTTGTTTTTTTTCTAAATACTGCACAAACCGCAGTAAATGAACATGTATCTTAACATTTCACATTTCATCACAATACATGCATGCATGTAGTTCATATAGGCAACGTGGTATAAAAGCTTACACCTAAATTACAGTTTGAACCAGTAGATGGCAGTCTGTCTATAGAGAATCTTCAGGTTATAATTTCCACTTTTGACTTAGCCTGCCTTCAGCAGCAAAAGTTCCTAAGAGGCAACATCTTCTTTGTGGTGTATAATGTATATTAACCATGGAAACAAACGCTTATTGATGTAGGAAAGAACACAAGAACACATGCATGGAAAAGATGTGGATATCAGCTCTTTGACAGTGTTTTTCCCACACTTCTTTCTTGTTTTCTCTTACATATCTAATACTTCAGTTCTCACACTTTTACAAAGCCAAATGGCATCACCACCCACCATTCATACACACACGCATACCTCCCCGCCATCTGTGTGTGCAGCAGCCCGTGTCTCTTGCACTGGGAGCAGTCGGAGAGCATAAGAGCAAAAGAGAAAGTGTCTCCCGGCTTTCCAGTTCTCCCCCGCTGCGTTGTTGTCTATCAAATGGCCATGCAACAAAATTATGGACGTCTTTCCCTGCCATCATGTCACCTGGCTGCTCCACAGTAACGAAAGCACATATCAGTTTTGTTCATTAACTACATTCGCAAATGTTGAAGCTTAGCAGGGGGGAAAAATAAACAAGCTCCAATGGTTAATTCATTAAAAAGTCTTACTGCCACAGATGGCACAATTACAGCCTCTATCCTTTAACCGGGCAGAGTTATTTAGCAGAAAGATCAGAGTGCAAAGAATAGATAATAACTGTCAACATTACCTTGGACTGAGAAAGGGAAGCAAAGTGATTTTCTCTACATGGGTCTTCAGTGTATATAACATCACATGTTTATTTTATCTGTGAAAAACACATAAAGTCAAACACTCCACCTAAAGTTGATTAAAATTGGCAGTGAAATGAGTGATGGTTACCATTTCAAGCTGGACGGAATTTTAGTTTGAATAAATCTCTACATTCAGCCTATAGTTGTGTTTTGTTTTTTCACTTTGTTTTCAGATTTCTCCTACAAACAAGTGCAGCCATTTTCTATTAGGGTGATAGGAACTAGCAGCAATCAGCAAGACGTCTGGAAATTGAATTTAACTA
>JAUZNJ010031343.1:0-14269 GCA_034780135.1 Jordanella pulchra | reverse complement strand
CAGGCAGAGGGAGGAAAGCGGGGATGGGGAGCTAAGGACTGGGATGCTACGGCACTCCCAGGGAGCCAGCTCCCCCACTGACTCCTATAGGCACCCCCTTTCCCCGAGAGCCCCCCCCCCCCCGGAGAGGAGGGCCCCACCAGTCTCACCACCATAGCCCGGGGGCCAGGGCTATCACCTGTGATTAAAATATGATCATGCTCCAATGTAGTCCATGCCATGAGTTCTGTGAATTCATGAATAAAGTGCTTATTGAACTTAGGTGGACGGTAGACCACCACACACAGAATTGGTTCAGTTAATTTCACTTCAAAAACTTGGTGCTCAAAACTGGAAAATTAATTTTTAGATGATTGTTGACAGTCAAAAATGGATTTAAAAATTGTAGCCAGACCTCCACCTTTGCCAGTCAACCGGGAAGAAATTATAAAAGCACAGTTCTGAGGTAGAAGTTCAGAAAACAGAAACCACTGACCTTTTTATAGAAAAGTTTCTGTAATGAATAAAAAATCCAAACCCCAAGAAGTAAACAGGTTGTGTAGCACGAAGGTCTTATAAGCTCAAGCCTAGCATTGAACAAAGCAAAGTGGATGGTTGATGGTGCAGAAGCACGAGTTGAAGACTTGACATTGTTCAACCGCCTGAGGTTTCCACATCCACATTCCTCTCTCGATCCCGAAACCATTAATGATGGAAAATTTCCACCACATCCATCTGAGAATTGTGCATCCCAGAAACAACGGGGCGAATCCATCGGCATCCTACATTCAAGAAACAAGGACACCATCCCAGTCGAAGAGAGCCGCCTCGACGGAAGTGCTCGACAGTCGAAAATATTTTAGGCCACTTGTACCATAACAGCATAAATGTACAAACAGAGCAAAAAGAGTAAATATTCTAAATAGAAAGAGGAAGTCCGACAGTGTGCCGAATACACTGGCGCCAAAAATCACAACTTGTGCTTGGATAGCTCATCCAAGGTTTCTCTAGGAGAAGTTTGGATCCGTTTTGTGATCACTGTACTAGCTGCTTATTGATAAAGATTAAAATCTTTCATGTCCTTAACTGTTCTTTCTTTGCTACTGAACATGTTACCTTATAGCGACTGATCATCTTTTGTCTTCCAGTTTCAGGAAGATCATCTTATCTATTAGTTGTCCCACAGGCCAATTTGTGAAGTTCTTACCTGATACCATTGTTCCCTCCTTCTGTACATGGGCACAGGCAAACCTAATATCTCCTTTCAATAAGCTGTGCATGAGGTCAGCGGGGCTCACACATGCACATCTGTAGTTTCTTTCCTATATATCTGAAAAAAGTTGTCGACTGTATCTCTAAAGACAATTATAATTCACATTCTGATTTGTTGTTCTTATAATGATGAACATTGGTTAGTATATATTGAAAACATCTAATCTCCTGCCGAGCAAGGTTAGGTTGGCAGTTTTTTTATTGAATAAAATCAAACCTTCAATGAACTGCTGCTTCATGAAAGAAATGAGTGGAAACATGCCCCAGAATATAACTCTGACTGTCATCCTTACTGCTGCTTCTATTACTTTCGGGGGTGAATCCGAGGTTAACCCGATATACAAACGTGATCCATGTGAGTCAGTTAAAAAGTCTCAAGATTTCTATAGACAGTGAAAGAAGCCCATTAAATTCAACCTGGCAAAGATCAGCTTAATAAGATAAAACCATTTGCAGTGGGGGAAAAAAATCTACCTTAAAATCTACTTTAAGTTTTGAGAATAGATTAAATCCGTTTGCCTTCATTTATTTCCTTACATTATGGAAGTGCAGTTTGTGAGAAAGCTATGCAAACAGAGAAAAACAATGGTTTCAGTCATATCTTCAGTTCTATTTCTGTGTGTGGAATCAAAAGAATTGCAAAACTAACTTACCTGTTATTATTTGGAAATGTTTTACAGAGCATATTTCATATAGTGGGCAAAGTCTCGAGGTTATCAAATATGGATTTAAATTTGAAAACTACAAATAATATATTTGCAGAAAAAGCCAATAAAGAGACAATGGGAACAGTGACTTTTAGCTGACGGATGTAAGGGAAGGTCAGTTTAGCCAAAGCTCCAAAAGGATTCTACATTTTAACTGCATTATTATAGCTCATTTCCCTTAGTCAGCTTCTTGTCTCATTGCAGTTTTATGGCAGCTGAGAGACTGACTGGAGAGATTTAGGAGTCTTAACAGGTCATTTTAAGTGAAATGTCACCTCTAATGTCTGCTTACAGTTGAAGCAAATGAGCCATTAGCCTTGACCTAGTTACCCTGATTTCTGTTGATAGTGTTTAGACTGTCACATCCAGTGGGGTTGTGTTGTACAGTATACGAAACAGATTATATCAAATTATATGAGTTACTAAAGCATTTAATTTCCCTTTGTAATAAAAAAGTGTTTTTGAATTGAAATCAACCAAAAATGTTGCCGTTTCAAAACAACATAGTGGACAAAAAACAATCAAACCTTTACCCAGAAACACATGGAATCAAAGCCTTTGGCCATATTACCTGCTTCACTCATTAACGCACCTCAGGCCTAATATTAGTTGAAAGTGTGCTCAAAGCTGATATAGAAACCAGGTGCCAATTGAATTGTGTGTAAAATCTGTTAATTTGATACTTCAGGCTTTACAGGAAAACAACCAAACAGAACAAAGAATGAGTTTTCACAAATTAAACCAAACTTTATTCGTAAAACACTTTTCCTGCATGCAGCAATGTCAAGTGCTTTGCAAGGTAACGCCTAAAAAGGTAAAAACAGTTTAAAAACAAGCCATCACACAAAGGCTATATATAGTTAAAAGGAGAACAACCTCACACACGTTTCTCACAGTCACATACAAACGGTACCCTCCCATCTAAACAGGTAATAGAAACAAATAAAATCGAGTATTAGCAAGACTAAAAGTAGACATAAAAAAGTTAACCAAAGTAAAACACTGGAATAAAACAAGATTACAAGAAATAAGCATACAAAAATAAACATATAAATAAAGACAAGCAGGTAAATGTAATTAAATAAATAAGGGGATAGACAGACAGATGCATACATACATACATACATAAAATTCAGGTAAAAGCCCAGCTAGAAAGGTGGGTCTTGAGCCTCTTTTTAAAACTGTCAACTGTCAGGCTGCTCAATAGACAGCCTGACAATAGACAGCCTCAATAGACAGCATAATGGTGGAACCCATACGTTCTGGTCCTGACTTTGGGAACAACTAAGAGGCCGGTACCAGAGGACCTCAGGGTGGGTTAGTGCTCATAATTTAAAAGCAGGTCTGATAAATAAAGAGTGAAAGATCAATTGTTTTAAAAAGGAATTTTGGATTGTTGTTATTTTCTGTGAAGGGGTTTGAAAAATAAAATGTTCTGGCCTTTTTAACTGTTTTATTGTAGATATTGAGTTGTTCCTTAAAAAATTCTAGATTAATTGTTCAATTATTTTTACTCCATTTCCTCTCTGCTCTCCTGCATTCTCTTTTTTTCAATTTCTGGATTTCTATATGTGGGTAATTGTTTAGAGTTTAAAATTTTAGTTTTAACAAGCGCTGCAATGTCAATGGCAGACTTTATTTTGTTGTTAAAATTTTCCTCAATAAAATCACATGATGAAGGTAAAATCCGACCAGGAGTCTGGTAGAAAATACAAATAAAATTCGCAGCCACCTCAGAAGTAATGTATCACTTCCTCACAGTTCTCATGAGGGCTTCGTTCCGGTTAAAACAGGTGTTGTAAAAAAAATACACAATAGTGGTCCCACACAGCCAGGTTGACAACAGAGGTCACGGCAGTGGACAGGCCATAAGTTATGACCAGATCTAGGGTGTGTCCACTATTGCGAGTGGGCTGTGTGACATGTTTAAAATCCATGCTGCAAAGGTTTACCAGCATGGGGATCATTGCTCTTTTCAATATGTAAGTTAAAATCAGCAGTTATTAAAATTATGTATTTAATGCGTATGGTTGATAAAAACTCTGAAAACTCTTTTATAAAACAGTATGTAGGTTTTGGAACTCTATAAACAGTAACACATAAAATGGGAGTTTGTTTTTGTTTTGCACAAACAGTTGAGCTCTCATTTTGAAGCTTTGCAGAACAGGCTCCAGAGGAGATGTAAAAAACTCACCTTTATGTCCCATTTCTTATAGCCCCAGCCCCCCCACCCCGCCTTTCCCCAACAGGGGGAATTTGTCTCTGATGCTTCTAGTTACTGTATGCATGCTGTGCTTACCTTTAAAACTTGTGTCTAGATTTAGAAATACATGAATGTTTTCATGTTGATATGCTTCTTTGAATGGCTTGTGTTTCTGTTCCCAGTGATGCATTTACGGTGGAAAATTACTTTGTTCTTTTGAGAAAAACTTTAATAGCACCGGTGTTTCACCAGATAACAGTTGTTTTGTTGAACAGAACTAATGGTCCTTTTTATCCTACTCAAAGCTTCTTCAAAGGAGTAACAACAGTTCTTTGTGTTTACAACCTCTTCTTTTGTACTCTGAAATACCCTTTTTTTCATTTTGCTAAAAAAGATATATTCTTAGGACCCTACAAGCTAGAGCTTCTTTTCTTTCATCTGAAATGTTTTATTCTGTTCTAAAGAAATTAGTCAAAATAGACACTGATTTTAAGAATTAGATGTTTAATCCTCTTTCTTTGCCCCTTAAAATGCCTCCAAGTCAATAACAGCTCAGAAGCTGTAGATGTGTGACTTAATATACAGTAGCCCTTTTCTAGCCATAGAGCCATTTACACTCTCACACCACATTCTCACTAGAAATTAAATGTCTGGGGCATATTGACATATGGCAGTCAAAGCTGATTTCAGATGGCCTTCTACATACTACATAACCCACTGAGTCCGATGACTCTAGTGATTACATCCCATTTGTATGTGTCACTTTAAAAAGGTCAACACCAAGGGAGATGCAGCACCGGATAAGACTCACACTATTTAATGCATTTCACTGCTCCAATTCCAATACAATTACCAAAAGTTTGTTCTATTGTTTTAACCTAAACTCCCCTTTTGCTGCATGCATGCTACTGTGTTTTTATAATGACAATAAAGACCACTCTAGTTTTATGAAAAGTATTTACAGTTACTTCTGATTTGCTTCGGCACTTGTCATTGAATATTGCTTTTATATCAGTGTTTTGGTATGTTTATGGTGTTTGACTTAAAATCCCATCCATCCTTCCATTTAGTCTTGAACTATGTTTTTCAATATTTTGTCAAGCAACCTCAATGAACGTATTAGTTCACAATTATAGTCTTCTCAACCTAGTTTGCTGGTTTTTACCTCCACCAGCCCTTTGATTTTTGCTAATTTATTTTTAAGTTCTACTTTATATCTTTGTTTTCTGCACAGCGGTCATTTAGTATATTAGCTCAGTTTGTCTATTTTGATTTCTCCTAAACTTTTTGCCTTTTCCCTTCTTTTGTTTCACTTTAATACTTATATTGTCATAATCTGACAGAGTCCGTAAAATGGAGATGTTTGCATGTTAATTTAATCACTGGGAGTCTTTGTATAAATATTTTGCCTGGTGTTTCTCATCCTATCTTATAAATTGACACATTAGCTTTACTATGAAAAAAAGCATTATTTGTATCACAAAACACAATCATCCAAACATAAAAGATAACCCTGGGCATCAATCACCGGTGTCTACTGAGACATCTAAACGTCCCCAGTTCTGACATCAACTTCCTGCTTGTCATTTGCTTCTCTCTGTGGGTTGTGTGTCAGTCTGTCCATCTTCTCAGTGATAGAGTTGATACATGGCCAGATGAAATCTGTCAGATTTGTCAAATCCTGCCACTAGTGGTGGGTGACACTCAGTAGTAAGCCTTTCTTTGTTGCTTTGCTTTTATTTTTATGCCTGTCTCTCTTCTTTGTATTTATTTATGAATTTATGTCTCTCAAATTGGCATGGGCTGGATTATATACGTACTGCAATATGACAACCTTCAACATTTTTCCTTTTTTGCACACTAGAACCATGAAGGCCAATGCATTTTGATTGGATTTCCTGCTACATATCATCACAGTGTAACACGTATTTCTGAAGAGGATGGAAAAATTAATAGCTTTTAGTTCTTTACTAACAACTAAAGGTCCCCAAACTGTGGCATCCATCTGTATTCAGCATTCTTTAATAATCAGAAAGTGCAATTAATTGTCTTCAAAAGTCACCTCACTGGAAAACAGCGTCAAACAGTTTCTTAGGCTATTCAAAAATAATGTGTTTCATTTTTGAGCTTCCTGTTGTCTCTGTGCTCTCCGTGTCGTCCTGTCCTCCCTTGATTACTCCCCAGGTGTGTCTCATTTCCCTGATTACCTCCCTGTGTATTTAAATCCCCCTGTCTCTTCTGTTCGTTGTTGGGTCCTTGTCAGAGTTCGTCTGTGATCGTCTGAGTTATCTAAGTTTGTCTGTGCTCGCTGCCTCTCGTATGTCCAGTTGCTACCGGTGTTAAACCCTGGTTTCAGTTTAAGCCGTGCTGCCTGGCCTGAGAATTTTCAGTTTGCTGTACAAGTTTTTGGATTATTTTCATTAAAGACCTCATTTTTTCTCCACATCCTGGTTCCTGCCTCTGCCTCACCACCTCCACCACACCAGTTCCCTGACAGAAGGACCCGACCACAAAAAGGAATGGTGAGGCACAAATCTGACCATGGACCACGAATTCTGGGACCCCATGGATGTACTGCAGGCCACGATCGGGGAGTACTTTGAGGCTAAGGGAAACCTCAGTGTTGTCTGGAGGTGGTCGGGGATCGTGAGGCGCCTTAGCTTATTGTTGGACGTTTGGTCTCCACGTTATCATGTGCTGGGGTTGGCGGAGCTCCGGAGGGAGGTGGCGTGGGAGCGCGACATCGTCCTGGCTGCTATGGATGGCCGCCCCCTGTCTCCCAAGCCAGACCTTTGCTTCGCTAGCCCAGCTCCTGCGTCTCAAGAACCAGCACCACCAGTCCCTTCGGCGTCCGGACCTCACGCTTCCCCAGGTTGGCGCCGTCTCTGGACTCAGCTCCTGCATCTCCGGGACCAACGTCTCTGGTTCCAGCTCCAGCGTCTCCGGAACCAGCACCACCTGTCCCTCCGGCGTCTGGACCTCATGCATCCCCGAGGTCGGAGTCACCTCCGGACCTTCCTCCTGCGTCTTCTGTCTCGACTCCTCCCAAGTCCGCTCCAGCCGGGGGGTCCGTCCCTTAGAGCCCCTTCTGAGCTTCCTAGTGTGTCTTCAGAGCTCCCGCCTGCTAGGGCTGCCCCAGAGACTCCTCATCCCCGCCTCCGGGCGATCAAAGTGACTCCCGGCGCCACGGAAAGCCTCCGGACTGGCTTCATGGTACTGGCCATCGGCGTGGATGCCCTCCGGACCTTTCTGCTAGTCTGCCTCCTGAGTTTTCGCCAACTCTGTATGGGTAGTTTTCAGTTTTTCTGGGACTCTAACTCTCCGTCATTTGCCCCTCCGCCCACCTTTTTTTTTGGACTGTTTTTTCGTGTTTGGGCGTCTGGAAGCCGCCCGTTAAAGGGGGGGTACTGTCATGATCTGTAGTTTTGTGTTTCATTTTTGAGCTTCCTGTTGTCTCTGTCCTCTCCATGTCGTCCTGTCCTCCCTTGATTACCCCCAGGTGTGTCTCGTGTCCCTGATTACCTCCCTGTGTATTTAAATCCCCCTGTTTCTTCTGATCGTTGTCAGGTCCTTGTCAGAGTTCGTCTGTGATCGTCTGAGTTATCTAAGTTTGTCTGTGCTCTGTCTGCGCCTCTAGTATGTCCAGTTGCTATTGTTTTTTTTTTTTTTTTGCAAGAACGTAAAAGCTGTTCATTTTGACTGATGCAGGCTGGTGTCTCATATCCATTACTGTCTTTCTTTATATAGCCATATTTGATATATATTTTAAATGCATTAAACATGCTGATGAAACTCAGTCTGTGTTATATAAAAGGGTAACAGGTTCATGTCGCTAGCTGATTTTCTTCTATGCAGAAGGCAGGGTCGGGGATGTACACATCTGTATCAATAAGTTCATTTCAATAAGTTTTGACAAAATCAACGATTAAGTATCAAGCCTAAATGATTTTTCTTAACTGGATTTTCAGAGGAAACTGGAAGTACTTGAGACAAAAGGCAAGAAATATTACTCTTACTAACTGTAGTGGTGAGAAGACTGGCTGAAATGCTGCACCTTTTTTCAAACAGTGACAATGTCTGGGCTAACATAGGAGATTGTGCGATGGAAAAATGTACAGCGGAGATTCAACGGAAAAATGAAAGGTCAGCTTTTCACACTCAAAGCCAGATATACTATAACATTTGCATTAAATGATCAGCAGACTGAATCTGGACAGCCTTTATCCATATGGACATCCTTTTGGAGAAAAAAAAAACATTTATAATTATTATCAAAACCAGGAGTGCATCCTTCAGTAAAAGAAAAACAAAGAACTACAAACTATTGCCTATATGTCCTGAACCGCAAAGGACAGCTTCCTGGTTGGCCAAAGAGTCCTCACCGATTTTTAACATTCAGATTGAGCCAAGCTCTGCAGGCTCTGCTAATTTAACAGCTGTTAAAGTGTGTTAAAAAAAAGAGCCTTGGCAGATGGCCGCTCACACTGAGCCTGGTTCTACTGGACGTTTCTTCTTGTTAAAAGGGAATTTTTCCTCTCCACTGTTGCTACATGCATGCTTGGTGTGAGGGATTGCTGTCGAGTCAATGAAATCAGCTGGTTTTCCTTAGATAGAAAACTTTGAACCAATCTGACTGTGTGATTTAATTTGTCTTTGTAAAGTGCATTGAGATGACATCTGTTGTGAATTGTTTCTATACAAATAAAAATGAACTGAATTAAATCCACTTGTTTACATGAAAACATGTTCATGTGTTATAATGAGCCAATCAAAGTCCAGAACTATGTAAGTTTCAGAATCTTTGACAGCACTGAATATTCCCATTGAGCAGAAAAAAAACTGGTAGAAACATAGTCAAAAGGATTTGCAGCTTTGTAGTGGAATTTGGTTGTGATTTTAAAGTCAGGATTTTGTGGAGCATAAAAATGCATGCAGTACATTTAGGTTTTCATTTCTATTTTTAATCACACTGTAATACTTCTTGTTGGTACATTTTGTAAAATCCCTATAAAATATAAGTCTGTGGTTGTGAGAAACATGAGAAGACTCAAGAAGTACTATAACACTATACTGGTGTTAGATTAGCAGCAGATGATACTGCCGAATAAAAAGTATTAAAAGTTATACATTCTATAACAACTGCTGGCTGTATGGTGGACCAGTGTGTGGCGATGTTGCCTTGCAGCAAGAAGGGTTTGGTCCCAGCCTGGGGTCTTTCTGCATGGAGTTTGCATGTTCTCCCCTTACATGCGTGGGTTCTCTCCGGGTACTCCGGCCTCCTCCCACAGTCCAAAGACATGACTGTTAGGTTAATTGGCATCTCTCAATTGTCCCTAGTTGTGAGTGCATGCACACATGGTTGTATGTCCTTGTTGCCCTGCGAGAGGACTGGCGTCCTGTCCTGGGTGTACCCCACCTTGCTGCCATAGTCTGCCAGAGATAGGCACCGGCCCAACTGCAATCCCGACGGATGAAGTGGGAGAAGATGGAAGGATACATAACAATTGCAATAAAGTTGTGAACTAATTAGTTTTCTTTATTTTGAAATGAAATTCTCAATATGTCTTAGTTTTCATTGTAACAGATGTGTACAGCCCCAGGTTAGAAATCCTGTTCCCTATGCCTCCTCTGTCTGACTGCAGTCTCATTGATAAGCCTGTTTCCCCATGTGATCTCAGCTGAGGAGTCGGGAGGTGTTGTGCTACCCTGAGTCACCAGAGCCACAGAAATTTTCTCAAATACATGTAAAACATTGTTAGAAACTTTCCTCTTTATCCTTTTAGGCAGGTCAAACTTTGCACAAAGTAAGAACACTTGATTAAAGGGATTATAGTGTGTATGCTTTTTTCTTTTCTTGAAGCAGTCTCTCGAGGCGACTCTTGTTCAGTAGCAAAAGACGGCAACGCAGATGTAGTTCTGTCAATACCAGGGATTTTTGAAACCGTACATCACTTGTCCTCCAGAGCAGACCCTCAGAGATTTGCTTTAAAGAAAAATCCATTTTGAGTGTATCTCCAGAGGCTCTGT
Organism: Jordanella pulchra; assembly: GCA_034780135.1. Taxonomy (NCBI): domain Eukaryota; kingdom Metazoa; phylum Chordata; class Actinopteri; order Cyprinodontiformes; family Cyprinodontidae; genus Jordanella; species Jordanella pulchra. Next base: position 4,081 of record JAUZNJ010031343.1, on the reverse strand, counting down.
ACAACAGCAGCAGATAACTAGAAAAACATCAGTCTTGAGGCTTGCAAAGCAAAAGTGGAAATAATGTTAGTAATTGCTTTGTTTCTTTTTTCTCAATCAGGAACCTTTGACCCCCATTACTAATCCTTAACCTTTAGGTTTGAGTATCTTTCTGCTGACAGAGTGTAAGTCTAATACTTTTCAAAGCTGGCATACAAGATACCAAATCTATACATACACCGTTTTATTAACTGCTAGGAATGTTTGAATATCAATGCACATAGGAAATGTTTGAAAGCACCTTTTTCCATGTATTCATCATGAATTTGGATTTTAATGTAAAAAATTAGCTCATAATTTTAAATATAATTGTAATTCTCTACCAAGACTCTTTAACTTATGAAAAATATATGTTTAGTATTTCTGTCCTTTTTGGGTTTATTGTACAGTTTTTCAATATCTAAATTTGTTCATTTGCTTTCATTATATTTCAAATGAGATCATGGTACATTCCCATTTTCAAAATGTTAGAAAGCCCACATGGTTTATGCTTAGTTTATATTTTGTAGCCTTAAGTTTGTTGTTTGTCATAACACGTTTCAAATTTCCTTTGTTACTGAAATCATCTTAGTTTTATTGAAGTCTTTTGAATGCACCACAGAGAGCAGTGCACACATGCTTCTGCCTTTTTTTTTCTCTTGTTCTTCTTTTGGTGCTGTTGTTGAGAGAAGATGTTTTACCTGTTTTACTTCCGTTTATCATTGTGTATGCCAGAAGACCATAACTGATAAACCTTAACCTGATAAATGAGCACCTGTAAATCAAAACAGGATGACATGTCTGCATCTGTAAAATCAAAACTGGTGGTAGACATTCCATGCCACCATTGCCAAACAATGCACGGTCCTCAGATCATAATTAGTTAGACAAAACAAAAAACGTCCCTCCGCTGATTGACATCTGGTGTTTATCTGCATTCAGTAGATGGTAATTAATGGACAAATCCAAATCAACCTGCGAGTTGTTCACTATTCCTTCAGTTCTGGATGAAATTTGGCGCTTGGGCCGTCACTAAAACCCAACTTTTCCCCCTATTACAAAAAATGAGAATTCAAAGAAAGAGAAATCTTTAAAGGAAATGAAAAAGGCCTTTCAAATGAAAAGTATCTAAAAGAGTGAAGAAGACCAGATAAAAATCAAACCAATTTTGTCCAACTGTTTTACTATCTGCTTTTATCATGTTTTTATCTTTATTTCCTTTTATTTTGCTTTTATTTATTTTCTATTTTATTGTCTAATTCATATAAAGCATTTTGAATTGTCCTTATACTGAATTGACCTATACAAATAAACTAACCTTGCCTTGAAAATAGTTTTTTTTCAAAACTGGAAGTTGTTTTTCGCAGTGTGATAAAAGAATACCTGATGGCTACGGTTCACTTTCCTACACATTTGGTTCTGGAGTTTACACACTACGATCATCGGATACCCAGAGTATTTAAAACACAATATTAAACTGCCATCACACAAACAAACAAATCTATCGTCTGTGTACCACAGATGTCACCTTTCAACAGTACAAGTGATTCAATACTAATATCACCATTACTCTCTACTTACAGCATCATGCTAGCTGTTTAAACAGGAAAGCAAAACTAATGATTTGTCCTGGATCTAAATCAGTTAATGATTTTCTGACTACATGGGGAAAAAATAAGTAAAATTATATAAATAAGATACTGACCTCTCACAGCAAGGGTAGCATATGCTTTTTTAGTATATTTGTCATGTTGGGTTTTAAGCTCTTAGCCCACATGCAGAAAACGACAAAGGAGTAAACTGATAAAACAAGACTTATTTTTGTTAGTAGCGGCAGACGGAGCGGCTCTAACCAAAGAGTCCACAGGTAAACAGCCGGGGCAGGAAACGGAAATCACTAGGGAGGAAACAGAGAAGGTGAGTTCGAGGAATGTGGGACAAAGGACTTCAGGAACTGGTGAATGGGTTTCCTTACCGTCATCACCTCTTTTCAGAGTCACAGACCTCAGAACTTGATGTGGCCTTCAGAGTTGTACTTCATTTTAATGCCTTTTTAGTGGCTATGTAGCTGCATCTGCACCAAGTTCAATTCCCTATTTATGTAATAAATAGGGAAATGGTCTAAAACGTGCTGCACTTTAGGCAACTGCATGTCCTTTTTAGGGACAGTAACAATGTACATGATAATCTCCATAAGATATGAATTAATGGGTGTGGTTTTCAGGAACTTGATTGACCTGATGTCAACCTTATAGAGGACTTATAGAAACTAGTAGGATTAAATTACTTACTTCCCAACCAAGATTATTCTTTAACTTTACAAATACACGTCTGTCATAATAATATTAAAAATAAACACTTTTGAAAGCCCAAGGAGGGGGGCTGTCTGTTCTGCTACAGCACTACCAAGCCAGTGGTAATTAGTACATTAACTGGAATGGTCTTTATTTGCAATCATATGGAGGATGAAGGGGTGAAAGAGTCTTTGAATTAGGTATAATATGAACTATAAATCTTATTTATAGTTCTAAATGAATTAGTTTTGTCCCGCTGGTAGTTAGCTTCTTGTGTCTAGTTTAGTCCGCTGCCTTAAACAGGGTTTCTTCTAGTGTATCATTGCACTTTGCACCGTTAAGAGAGTTGCTTCTATTGGTGAGGCATGTCATTGGTGAAGCATGTCATTTTTCGAAACCAATCATACATATAGAATATTGCTGAGGTTTTAAAGTAATTTCTAGTTCCTGTAGACACTGAAAGAAACAGCTGGGAATAGGATGGTCAGCCACTTTGTTGAGCTGTTAGTGATAATTCTCTAGACCGTCATCTAAAGCCCACACCAACACCAAAACTAGGCCATAAGTGTGAAGCTAAAAAAAATAATCTGCAAGTTAAAAAAAAAAAAAAGTAAATCTAAAAAGTAGATTTTCTTTTAAATGAACTTGTACTTTTCTGGTTTAAATGTATATTTTTTGAAAAAACCTTGTTATTCCCAGTTTAATTTTTTATTTTTAACAAAAACATTTTTTGGATAAACTTTATGGTCTCAATTATGCTCCATACTCCATAATTTGCTCAGACTCTCAAATTCCTCTGCATCAGCTTTGCACTATCGCAGTCTTTGCAGCAAATATGCAGCCATGATAATCAATAAGAGCATTTGGGCTGACTCCGTGTGGTGATGCAGGGGGGAAGTGAGCTGGCGGCCTGCCAGCAAAATTTGTTAGTTCTGGCAGCTTAGATTAGAGCAATCTGTATTCAGAGTGCTGATGTTTTTACGGCCCATCCTACAGATCTCATTTCAAGTCAGATACAAATCAAAGACCCACTGATCACTCTTCTAGATGTCTGGAGTCAGTTGTTTTGTATGAGTTTTATGTTTGTCCATTTAAATCATGATTAAACTGCTGATTCAATGTCATTTGAATAAGTTTAAAGACAGAGTCATATGCTTGGGAATTGAAGCAGAAATTCTCCCTCTCTGATCTTGATGGCTTTTCTCTTTTAAAGACATCCAAATTACAAAAATCAGAAAAAGTGGACCAGCTTTGTCAGTAGTGAATTCATATTATTTGGGTCTTTTTCCCTCCTAATCAGTAGCTTTCAATGTCAGATCTGTGTATGATCCTTGGAGGATCCCTGGGGTTGGTCCTGCAGTGGAGCTGAGCCGAATGTAGTGAATATTTAGTTTTTTTTCTAAAAATAAACTATATTCTATATTTCAACACACTAAAGAATTTCAGAATGGAACTCAGAAAAGATTCTTTCAGCAATCTAATCTAATTTTTCTCTTTCACTTTGCAAAATGTCGGATGCTGACTAGACCAGGCCATTATTATAGGATAGAAAAGAATCATCTGTATGACATACAATGAAAAGAATATCCTTCTTTTTCACAATTCTTTGTTTTTTATAACGCAGCTATTCCAGTGTTTCTCCATACAAACAGTCTACTTAGCTCAAATCTAAGCATGTCACAGAAAGAGGAGTTGTTGGGATCCGGAGCCTGTCGGCCACCTTTCCACCAGCAGAGCGCGCCGTGGGTCTCCTGGGCTGGAGCCCTCTG
>JAUZNJ010031342.1:0-14270 GCA_034780135.1 Jordanella pulchra | reverse complement strand
GAGGCCGACTGGGGTTCAAGGAGACAGAAGCAGGCATAAATAAAGAAGCAGAGATATAAAAGGTAACAGTCATCCAGTTCTACCCATCTGATGTTACTTGGGACAAACTTAAATTAAACAAACAGCTGTTTGAGACAGAGACATTTGCTAAGTAACCATTTAAAGGAGTCATTAGTTAGAGTTCCCTATTTTATGTTTATGTTTTGTATTTTTCCAAAATCAAGTGTGATGAGCTGACAGAGCATAAATTAGGTCTAATGCTGAGACTGAAAGTTTGAATCACCAAAAAGTGAGACAGACTGATTATCCTTGCAGGTTTTAAGATATGTTCAGAGTAAATGATGATGACAAACAAAAAGGATTAGAAATCAACACTATTGACAAAAGAGAAAAAAATAGCATACTTTCAGTCTGAAAAAAACTGAAACCTAAAGGTTATTAGAAACGTTTTATCATCTGATGACCATTCTTCTTCCTCATCCTCCAACACAATAACAGAAACGATTTGAATGAAACACATTTGCCTTGATGAAACAACCTTGCGCATCCCATAATGATGCAACATGCTGCAGCAACTCCTTGTTGCTGAGAGAGGGGGGAGCGAGATTTGTGTTTTATGTTTGTACATGAGCTTGCTCCTTCTGCCTGAGGCATGGGAGATTTGAAGAGGGGGATCAGTACGCTTTCAAAATTATAAGGGTCATTAAAAATTTACACATTATTGACTGTATTTAAAACATCCTTTCCAGCGACTGTAAAGAGCACTTAAATTTAAGAGGTGCTATTCTCCAAAAGCCATAAAGTTGCTGCAGATAGCCTGAAGAAGGGATGGAGTGGAGACTTTTCTTCCTTTGAAAATGGGTAAAAGCACAGCTATGTTGAGAAAATGGTAAGTAGATAAGAAGCTGGTTATAAATCACTGTGTCAAACTGTTGAATATAGCTATTTATAGTTGTGTGTATGGCTGTCTGAGTTGTATGTAACTACACCGAAATGAATAGTCAAAAAGATGCTCCAGTATAAATCGCCCACAGTCCTGTCCTTATTTGTCAGTGTTTTACGAATGAAAAAAAAAACTTTCAAAAGAAGACTCTCTGTCTGTGAAATGAATTTTAATGTTAATACAAAAACGGCAGCCTGTGATCTCAGCAGGCATCAGGAAGTGGGGGGTGGGGGGTTGGGGGGAATGAGTCGCTTCGAGGTGCAATTTATTCCAACCTCTGAGCCTCACAAACTTGAAAGTGGGCTTCAAAAGAGTTTAGGATTAGCAGGAAGAGTCGTGAAGGGGCGTGTTTGTCTGAGCTCCCACTGTAACTTCACCACATCAAAGATTATCGATCATCGACTTCTAAATTATGGTGGATTTACCAATAAAAGTTTAGCCTTCCATTTTAAAACTGTCCGTTTATTGTTCTTATCCCACAGCAGGACCATGCAGCAGGAGATCTGTTTTGAATTTGCCTCTTGGCTCTAAATGTGGTGCTGCTTTTAAACGGCTACTTCTCAGCCCGGCACAGGATGCCGGCGCACGGCGCTTCCAGTTTGGCAAACACCTCACAGCCTCATGCCAAGCTGTGCTCTCTCCAAAGCACCACCACAGCAAAGGAGTCTAAATTGTTTATTTACAATTTGCAGTGGAAATCCCCTGCTCTTGACTGGGATAAATAATTGAGCTGTTTGATCTGGACACAGTACAAAGGTTTGCTCTGTTCACTTGAGGCCTGAGGCAGAGGAAGCCATAAGCACGTACTCCACATGGCGGAGATCTCAGAGCTCTCCTCCCTTCCTCTGCAGCTGTCACTAACTCTCGGGGCCACATCTACTCCTCTATGCCTGCACGTACAGCCCTCCTGTCACCATGTCAGAGGAGTGGCCTGCCTCTGCCTCTTGGGACAACCCACAAATAGCAGGAGTTTAGCCCTCATTGAACTCGTGTTGTTGTTTCAGGGGATCCTGTCTAGTTAGAAATGTCTTGCCGGTTCACCCTCGCTGCCTTGTAGTCCAGACACAACCCTCAGAGGCAGATTGCCCAGTCGTGATCAATTGCTTGTGTCCTCATTGCCGTACATATGGTAGAGAGGCGGAACAAGGGCTCAACAGTACAGAAGATGTAAAGTGAAAAAAAGGAAGAGAGAGGTAGAGAGGCTGAGCAACAAGTTAGAGCACCGTTGGATGACGGTACCTTGTAGTGCTGTGTGGGGTGTCAGTTCTAGGAGCACTCCTCATTTTCTGAGATGACGGACGCCGAGGAACATCTCCCATGCGATACCATATTCCCATATTGTTAATCTCTCTGTAAAAGTATGAAGATGAGGAAGAGATGCTTGTAAAAAAGTTAACAAGCTTAATCAGATCTTTTGCACAAATTGAAAAATGAAAAGCTAGAAAACTGTGTGACTGATTTCCTTCATTTCTAGTGACTCACTGCTTACCCCACACAGGTGTAGTTAACAAGCTGGTACTTGGATTTGGCGGTGATCTGGATGTCACATACAGCTGTCTCGGCAGCCTCACGAGCGCTCATTTTCACACACAGCCTCCTCTTCCTCATGGCAGCTTCCTCTGATGAGTAAAGTCATCGTACATGTGAGTTTGTTAGGAAGGAACTAGTGTATATTCATCTCTGTCTTCTGAGCTTAAAAATGGTAAAACAAATCCAATAGACCAAGAGACACCTTCATGGATGGAGATAATATAAAAACAACCAAAGTATTCAACCCATCCAACTTTTACGCATTTTCTTACAATGCAAAACTTAATGTATTTTACTAGGATTTAGTACTTGTGTGTAATTGTGAAGTTGATTTAAAAGGCGACATAGTCTCTTAAAACCAAATGAAAGATTAAATAAAGAAGTTTATATTTCCCTCTCATTACAGCTACAGGTCTTTTGTTGTCTGTCTCTATCAGCTCTTGTAGAAACTGAAACAAAAGTGCTTATTGCTCTTTCCAAAACCAACTCATAGCTCATCTACTTAACTGTCTGTTTCCAAGACAATTTGTGGAGCTAGTTTACCTTTTCTATCATAGAAAGTAGGTTTATGGCTCAGGGCTTCTGTTGTTCTTTAGCATGTCTGCTTCTGTCTCATTGAATACTTGGCCTTGGCGGAAGACTTGGTTCTGCTGAAGGTTTCGTCTTGTTAAAAGACATTTTTTCCCTCTCCCCTGTCTCCGCATGCATGCTCAAAGATTCAGTAACCCTCTGCAAAAGTCTACCTTCACCACATGTTCATCCCAGAATGAATCCTCAAAAGTCAATGGCTGGATGAAATTAGCTGGTTTTCTATAGGTAACAGACTTTTAATCAATCTGACTGTTCAACCTGATTGAACTTCTCTGTAAAATTCTTGAGTTAAGATGTGTTGTGAATCTGCGCTATATAAATAAACTGTTAAAATCCACCGCATGGTTTTGGTGACCCGGTTCACAATGAGGCACATGAAGATAACAACGATTAAACTTTTACAAATATAGATCGCTGGAAAGCTTAGATTCTTCAGAATTTAACCACCAACTTCCTTTTATGGACCCAACGAGCAACAAAGCACAATTTATGTAGACATAGCAACATGGTAAAAAAACAAAATTGAAACCGGAGCTCTGACTACATACCTTTAAAGCTCTCCAGAAGTTATGTTATAAGTCAAATCTTCAATTGTTTATATTCCAAGGGTCCAGAGAAAAAAAAAATAATGCAGCATAGTCGTAATAAAAACAGTCAAACAGAAAAAGGCCATATAAAATCCGTTTTTGACCTACGAAAAGTTAGCTCTCAAAGCTAAGAAGGGATGGGAATCGAGAACCGGTTCCTGTTCAGAACCGGTTCCGTGTGCTCCGATTCCGTGGCATCGTTTGGCAGCTTGCTTAACAATTCTCTTATCAGTTCCAGGAAGCATCAGTTGCACATTTGCTGTGGACATCTTGACCTTGTTGAGTTTGTAAGGTCGTGTAAAAGTTAACTTAGCAAATTTGATGCTCATCATCAAACTGTTTGTCCCCCCCGAATTGGAATCGATAAGAGAATGGATAAGGAAACGAATCGTTTCAAAGAATCGATAAGGGAATCGGAATCGTGAAAATCTTATCAATTCCCATCCCTAAAGCTAAGGAGACCTCCAGGGCTAACTGGTGTTGACCCCGGAAACAAATTTTCTGCAACTTTCGGTATGTCTGTGTTGCGCACTTTCTTGCGTAAAAAACAAAACCGAGCGCATCGATTTCTGTTTAGATTTGACTCAGGGACAGACCGTGAGATATAACGAGCGCTTCCTTTCAATCATCCCAGAACACACAAAGTCATGTGATATTGTCGCTCATGCAGTCCCGCTACTATTGGTTGAGCCCACGTGGGGCGTTTACTGTTGTAGCCAACGAAATTGTCTTTCCAAAGAGGCCAAGGTCATTTGAATAAAATATCGGCATAATCTTTTTTTTTTTTTTTCAACTTTATTTATTACAATAATTAAACAAATATCGGCGTAATCTAATGCATGCGTAACAGCGAAAGAAACCAGATTTTTTCCCGCTGTTAGAAGCTGCGTCATAATGACGCACGGAGATGTTTTGTAGTTCAGACGCTAATAATTTTCACAATGCCTGAGGCGAAAAATATATGTTTCAAATCTGTTTTGTGGTTGTCAAAGTACTTCAGTGTGATTTTATGGGTCAAACACTGCAGTAAAAGCATTTGGTACATTTGGAGAGGTTTGGAGACGCTTGTGGCATCAGAACTCAGAAGTCCCATAACTCTGACACTGTTATACCTAGAGGTCTGAATTTTTTTGAAGTTGTTGTTGACATGATGCGGAATAAATGTAATGTATTGTTACATGCCTGCTATCAAGCATATCTTTGTTATTGCTATTCTAAAAATACATTTTTTTTCTCCTACCTAAGCCGTGGATCTCTACAACTTCCAGGGTTACCATTGAGCCGTGGGACCTTCGCCTATTCATGCTCTTTAATTTCAGATGGACAGCAATGACTTGAGATCATTATTTCATGATGTATTCATTCAGAAATTAAACATGATTTTTCTATGATATGTTCAAAACTTCTTGCATACTGCATATAATTTTTAAACTTTAAACATGAACAGGATCTGTTCTATTCTTTGGTCTTCATTGTGCTTCGTCTGTTAATGTTCTCTAAAAAAGTAAAAATATATTGGATGTCCTTACATACAGTATAACAAGATTCATTTAGGAATTTATTAAATAAGAGAAAGCGAAAGTTGTATAAAGTTAGTCAGCCCTATTATAGAATTAAAAAACACACAGGGGCTGCTTATTTATAAGATTGGTTCAAAGTTATGCAACACTTTGTGTTTGTCACATAAAAACCTCAACAAGATACAGGCAGGTTTGTGGTTGTAACATGTAAATGTAAAAATGAATACCTTTGCAAGCCTCTGCATATTTATAAAAGTTCTTGTTATGCTTTGCTTAGAAATAGAAAATTGGCTTATCTATGTTTCTGCCTGACTTGCTAGCTCAGGGGAAATTGACTGGACACAGGAACGCTGCAAAATATGCTTGCATTATTATCATTTTTATCATTTCTGTAGGTAGAATGACAAATGCAAGTGAATCCTCCATCAGCTTTAATGCACGACAGGGATTTAAACTCAGTATTCTGGATAGGAATTCATACATAATGCCACATGTATACATTAAACATTCACATAAAGTAATAAAACATTAAATTACAACACATCCAAAGAAAACATAATCTTTTTTTCTCATTCTCTCAAAAACGAAAAAAACAAAACAAAGTACTGCTGTGCTTTCCTATATTGCATTTGGGTCTTGCTCATTTATTTCCCCAGCAACACAAGGAAGTGTTGTGTAAATGCAATGATAATAAAAATAATAAACAAGCTGTCCTCACTCCACACACCAAAATATTATTACATTTTCAAGGCATGGATGAGGTGGGCAGGGGGGGGATACGTAGCACTCAAAAACCACTAAAGCATTGGGGAATGCATTTCATTAATATTAGATAACCCCCATCTACTCGTCCTCTCCCCAAATAAATACATAAATAAATAAGCCCCTCATAAAGAGAAGCCCAGCTCCAGCTGAGATAAACAATGACTCATGATTCTCCTCTCTTGTACCTCTAGGGCAAAATGTTTATTTTATTCCCACAGTCTGCCATAAATTAAGCTAACCTGCACCCATAAAACATTTACTATCTCAAGCAAAGTTGCCCCTAAGGACCCCCCACATAAGCTGGTCGGAGAGGGCGAAAAAAGCATGAGGAGATGTGCATGCCTGTGGTTAGCATTGACTTTATTTACTTTTGTCTAATGTTTCTTGCACCGGTATGAAGGACTCTGGCAGTGGGTCCTTAAAGTCGATCAGCTTCATATCCACAACGACCTCAGGCTCCTACAAACAAAAGGAAGGCAGTAAAACCAACAAAAATGAACATTTGCAATCATGCAAATTCCCTTTTAAAAAGGGATATTGATCAAATGCAAGACAATGAGTCAGAGAGAGATGAAAAAATGTAGATAAGAATGGGGATATTGAAATATTAGAACCTAATAAAGTTCCTCGAGAGAATGGTTCACAGAATAACCAATAATTATTCAATTTTTCTCGGTCTGAGAGGAGCATCTGTGAACTTCCAATCATTTTCAACCTTTCAGGGATATAAGTTGTGCACTGATGGGAGACAGAGCAAGCGGTCTGATCAACAGAATTGGACTAGTTAAAAATAATCAGGGACTGTGTAGTTGACATTTTCAAGCATGACTCTCTCCTGCCTCCCATTACATTTTCATTTTTTTTGCCATAATAAATTGCAATAATACACAGCAGCAGCAAGGAGTGGGGCGAGCCAGGCGTGACTTGATGCGTCCAAAATGCCTGGATTACACTCTCACTGCTGCTCGACTGTCATTACCATTAGAGGCATTTTTTATTCATAGTTTTTACACTGACGTAAGGAGGAATATGGATGAATGTTATTATAACGCATGAAGCTTTTTTTTTTATTGTTTTTCCCTCTTTTTTCTGGCGATATTTTTTCCCATCACAACCTGACAAAAGAAGGCTATCTACCTTCAACCTAGAGTATGATAAATCGCAAACTATTTACCTCCCTCTCCGAATAATTCGGGGACTAATTTTACAGAATCTGTTTTTGTCATAGACAATTACAGTGGGAGTTCCAATGACTGGCAGACAAAATAGCCTTTGTTGATGGTTCTGTCATGTTTTATTTGCATCAAAGTCTTTAAAACAATGTGGACGGACATTTTAAGATAATATGCAGGAACTCGGGAAAGGCCATTTGCATGCTATATACTAAACTGGGGGCCAAATTGTGCTCAGCCTGCCAAGTCGCCTGGTTTTTAGAGGACATACAGAAAAAAATATGACTTGATTAAGTCCCAAAATTGAGCTGATGCAAAGTAATAACAAAAATTCAGCTTTTGTTTACAATGCTGTCTGCATTATCCACCTGCAAGCCAGGAAAACTTAATTAATAGACAGCCAATAGTATGAGCTGGGGTTGGACAGGCTGGCGCTGTAAGCAGGTGTATTTATGGTCACAATGCAGCTGACAGCCAAGCAGAAACACATCAACTCTTGACTGCAGGCAAGCGAAGGGTCTAAAAATGACCCGACCACATTATGTGGAAATGTAATGTAAAGATTATTTTAGACACAGAGGAGTCATTGCTGCTCAAACTGGGAATTCTCTATATGGTCCTAACTGCACTAAAATTGCTTATTTTTTTTAGTAGAGTCTCGCACTACAGACAGTGGCAAGGTTTACCAAAGTCTATGTAGGAATTAAAAACAATTAGTCATATTTTTCAAAAATATATGTGTGGAATTACCAGACGTGGGTAAAGTAGAATTCAAGTAATAGTAGCACTACTTCTATATTTTCTTTATTCAAGTAAGAATAATAAGTAGTCATCCCAGAATATGGTGAAATGCCGACCTACGTATCGAGTAACTGTCATATAATAACCTTTAATTTACTCGTACTCGTTCTCCACCACTTCATCGGTGACTGGGGTCAGCAGTCTCAGCAGGGAGTCCCAGACTTCCCTCTCCCCAGACACCTCCTCCAGCTCTGCTGGGGGAAGCCCACGGTGCTCCCAGACCAGCTGAGAAGCACAGTCCCTCCACTGTGTCCTGGGTCGTCCCCTGGACCTCCTCTTGATGGGACGTGCCTGGTATACCTCCCCAGTTGCTAAGGGAGAACCCAGCCTCCCCGAAGAGAAAACTGATTTCAGCCACTTGTACTCTGCGTCTTGTTCTTTTGTCATTAACCAAATTTCATGACCATAGGTGAGAACTTTGCTCTCACTCTCTTCACCATAATAGGCTGGTGCCGAATCCGCATTACAGCAGCAGCTGCACCGATCTTTCTATTGATCTTTACAGTGACAATATCCACTGTTTACTGTGTATTTAACTAATCTTCAAACAGTTCATGTTACTCACAGTTTGCCGAGTAGACAGACTCTGCCACTGTTTAAGTAGGAATAGTGATACCTCACCAGAATATTAATCAACTAAAATTAAGAAGTAGGATACAGTTTCACTACTAATTAAAAAATGTTACTCAAGTAGATGTAACTGAGTAAAAGTAACTAGTTACTACCTACCTCTGGATTTTATAATTGATCAAAGACCAAACTGACTGGCCTATAAAAGCATGGTACGACATAATATGTCAGTGATTCACATAGAATTGCTCTTTTTGGGTCAAAGAGCAGAAGACAGATACTCCTCAAACGCTACATTCAAGTCAAACAGTGTAAAGCATTATAGTTCAGTTATTGTGATATCAGAATATTTCTGATAATGGTACCATGTCCGAATATTGCGAAATAGGATTATGGGTCTGCTCTAATACCTCCACATGCTTGAAAATGTTGTGTTGCATTAAGGTGAAGAGGAAGCACGTTAGAGTGAACGTCCCAATGTCTGCACCTTAATCCTATGGAAAACTTGTAAGATGAGATCAAAAATCCTTCATTGTCCTGGGACAGAAAAACTACTTACAGGTGCCAGAAATGGGTTGACTTCCCTCTGCACAGATGGAGAGTAGTTCTCCAGAATTGTAAATAAAACAAATATTTGTGATTAACAGAAAGATTCTTTAAGCTTTCTTTAAATTTATATCGATTTTGAAAAGAAAAACCCAAATGCTGCAATGCACAGCAAAGTATTCCCTTCTTCTCACATTTTTTTGGATTGATCCCCAAACCAAAAATGTTTTCTTCAAGTTCGATATAGTCCTATTTTTCATAATCCATTTCTATGTTTTTGAAAAAAACAAACTGTTATTTAGATTTTAAGCTCTTCTCAGTTCTTGCATAAACTGCTTGTGAAACATCTTTCAAGAATCATAGTCTGATAACAATTGTCTCCACAGGGATAGTGTTGATTGAATAAATTGGAATAGTTAAAATGCAGCTCATTGTTATTTCATGAATAAACATAAATAATATCCTCAGGAGGGTATAAAACAGGATAAAATATCTCTCTACGGTAATATTCATTTCAAATATGCATGCAAATCCATTATATGTAAAAACTTCAAAACTGTACTGCCAAAGCGGGGCTTTTTTAAGTGGGACTTTCACTGATCAAAGTGCAAAGTGCATAAAGATATTCCACTAGCAGAAAGGTGGGCTAATAACCGGGGGCAAACAGAAAAGCTCTTCTGAATAAGGAAGGAGAGAAGTTTGCTCGCTTACAGTTTTCCTGGAGAAGCAAAGGTAGCGAGTGACCTTGGATTTGAATAAGCCGTCCTTCCACAGGTCGGCGTCGGAGCCATCTGTTGTTTTTGCAACCTATGTGGAAAAAACAGGAGGGTAAAAAACAAGGAGAGAGAGAGAAAAAAAGCATGAAGGAGGAGGAATAAAGTTAATGTATGTATGCCATGGGCGTGCTGCTTTTGCCTTCTTCCTTTTGCATACTAGCCTTAATTAACGCTTGCCTACACTTGTGCTCCATCTCATTAGTGCTCTGTGTGGGTAAAGTCTTAGCCTCCAAAAAAGGTGGCTAAAAATACCATCCCTTGGGAACAGGCTGATTAAAGATGCCCTGACAAGAATCTGCTCTAATAAGGAAACCAAACTTCTGTGTGCTTCACTGATCGAGCTGGAATAACATTTTGGATTATTTTCCTAACAAATCTAGAATTCTTATAATAGACCAGAAATAGCTAAACTGAATGTACTTCTAATGCTCAAAGATTATTTATCCGTAATTTAAAGGAAACATATATGTATATATATTAAATACATTTGATTAAATCCATTCCCAACCCTTAAAACTGAAGATTTATCATTGTACACAAGCAAAAGAGTCACTTTAGAGAAACAGATTGCATCACACTGACAATATGTGGGCATCATAAGTCAACCTCAAGGTCCCACACTCCATTGCTATGTAAATGTAGGCATGGCAGGGCAAAATAGTAAAAGAAATAAGCCGCAGAGTGTATCACGGTTACTCTTCAATCCTACGAGCAAACATGCTTGGCTGAAACGTCATGTTCCATTGGCTATCATGTGAGAATCACCTAAATAACTGCCAGAGTTATTTTCTAAAGGGATCCTTTACAAAGAAGAGTCAATCTAATGAGGTTCATTCAAATGAAGAAGTCATAGATCTCTTCACCCACCCACACACATTACCCCCTTGACAATAATGATGTATGACCCCGGCGGCTAGGCAGGGGGAAAACGTGGTGTGGGGAGATTCATCCAAAACCGCTGTTGACTAGATGGGCTCGAGCAAAGAGTGCAAACTAGGGCCCGGAACAGAGATGGATAAAGGGATAAGAGGAAGAGAGTAAGGAGACGACGAGGAGGGAGAGGGATTGTTGGGTGTCTTCAACAGCGGTACCATGAAAGGTCCCAGAAGGAGCCCATACATCACCAGCCTCCCTCTTCCTTACAAGACAGCCCGTCTTAGCCACTTTTTCCAGGTCAGTAGCCAGCACATCCTGTCAGCGTAAACAAAGGGCTCGCTTTGTGAAACCCAAAGTCAAGCTGAGGAGTAACGAGGGCACGGTCCTCCGAGGAGGCACCTCAGGCTTCACTCTGCCACAGACATCGGCAGCAGGGATACGACGCAGCTTGAATGTGAAACACCAACTGCTGAGCCTCGACAAAAACAAACAAACACGAACAAAAAAAAAACATGAAAAAAGTCACATTGGCCTCTCTCTAACACCCTTACATTTTCTTCTGTACAGCTTGATCATTAAACAGACTTCAATGAGAGGAATGTCACATCTGTGATAAGAGACATCATTGCTGTGATATTGAAATATGTCACATCATTTGATTTAAAATGCAAAGACAGAATCACCTGCCACTTGCAGTGATCTGAGAGCCCACCTGTGAAACATGTCTTGAGGGAATGATTAATATTGCTACTGTATGAAGTATCTCTGGAGACAGACAACACCAGCAAGGTGCTATGAAGCACTAAAAGGCACGGCTGTGAATTCAAAGATAAAGGCTTGAAATCAAAAATCTCTGGAGAGTGAAACCAGGTGGAAAAGAAATGGGACAGGTAGAGCAAATCAAGCACTCCTTTCAAAGTAGAATTTGACAAGACGGAAAATAAAATGCTTCACATCCCATCTTTGAACTGAAAATAGGAACAGGACTACTGATGATGTGCTATCTTTTAATCTCTCAAAGTTCAGCTGTTTTGTATGTACTGTAAAGTATTGTGTGGCTAATATTTTTTAGGTGTATTTGATTCATACAATAAAGTTAACTAAAGAGGGAAGATTATTTTATAAAAAAATATCATAAAAATACATTTTTGAGGGAAAATATCTTCATAATACAATCAGCGGAAATACTGTAGATTCCTTTTCTCATTCCGGTTAAGTTATACATTTAAAGAGTGACAGTTCAATTTATTTCTAAAGACTGCTTCTTCTTTTTTTTATCCCAAAGTGCGGCAGAGGTATAATTGCATGTATATTTGTTCTCAAAATCTTCTGCATATCTGCTTTAGTTTAACACAGACCTAAGTATTCTAAACTTTTGGACATGCAGCACAACTACATGGCAGACAGAGCTGCACAAAATATTGCATTGAAGTCTTAGCAATATAAGTGTATACAATGCTGAAGGTTCAAAGAAATGCTTGGATATAATAGTTTGCAAGATCTTATTTTTTTAGTACAACATGTTTAAAGAGCATGTCTAATATATTTTTGGACAAACGAGCAGACAGATTCTCTTCGAAGCCCAGAGTTGATGTTTACTTATAATAGTAGCAGCAGGACTATTGAGATGAATAATAATGATTAACAAAAAGTAATACTTAGTGATAATTTTTAAAATAAATGTTTTTTTTAAGATCTTGCAGCTCTTAACTGCACAATGTAAGCTTGTAGATGAAGCAATGCTGAAATAAAAGAGAATGCAGACACAGAATATCTTAAAGACCTACACTCCCACTACCAGTTTGGTATTTTAGGAATGTTTATAAATCAATGCCCAGCATAAAACATTGTATTGAGGAATGTCTATTTTTTCTGGTTTAATGAATCTGTGTATTTTCTTTAGAGGCTCAAATGTTTTTATTTCTTTACTTTTCCATGTCATGTGACCTATGTGCTGTGCAGTGTGTCAACTCATCGCTAAAAATTTGTGTTGGCTGTCCTAGAGTTGCAGAGGTCGCTGAATGATGCCATGCCCTAATTAGCATAATTGGTCATGTGTGCACAATTGTTCTGGTCAATCTAGGAGAGAGAGATAAGAAATAAGGATAAAAACAAGTAAAAATGTATGCTTCATAAAAATGCTTACCTCTTTCTTTTGTTTTTTGCTTTTTTGTTTAGTTTTTTTCATAAGAATTCCATTGGCTTTAGTTTCCTTATTTGGGGTTTTTGATGTGCTTTATAAATTTATAGATAAATTAATCATTTCTAAACCTTTTATCAGGGGCTGTCACCAGAAGAGATTAGGTAGTTATTTACACTTCTGGAGAACAATGTATGGTTTCATATCAGACTCTCCAGAAAAGGGACAACAACTTTTCTATAAGGTCTGTTATTGTAAGCCAGAACTGCAATGTAAATTATGTTGAGGCTATTTATAAAGTCACGCTAAAGCAGAGTAAATGTTCTGGCGTTAGCATATAAGCTCAGTAAAATGTTCCACATTAAAACATCATTACCGGCTGATAGGATAAAATATTGATGAAATGACATTTTTTACACAAATACATGGCATATATTTTATGGAAATATCAGATCAGGTGTCATAAATCCTGACTGATGGCATAAAGAAACTTTTTTAGCCACGTTAATCAACAATAACTGATAAAAAGAAAAGAGCAACTTATAAAAACCAGTCTAGTGTGATCCAAAGCCTAAAACATAGATTAAGAAACGAGTTCATACTTGATCATATAAAGGGCTTAAGACCAGTCTTAAAAAACAATTCACTTATAAAAGGAAGGTCTGAATAAGCTAAGGTTTACCATAACATAGTATAAAAAATTTTTTGAAATTATGGGAATACCCTCTGGTTAATGGTTTAGATTTGTAAAACTATGGTTTTAGGAGTTTAAACAATGTTGCATTTAGTTCAGTTGAAACCGGGGCAAAAGCTTCTAGTAACTCCTGCATAGAGTGTGAATGTGTGAGAGTCTGCTTGTGGTGTTTGAAGTTGGGGGATGGCTGGTGGCTGGTGCTCCAGCAAAACTCCTGATCCCTGCGGAGCGGTGTTTGATCTGGGCCTGCGCTCCCTTGCGTTGGATCACCCTGCTCAAGTTCAGAGATGTAAGAGCCCCATATCAGAGAGCAAAAGAGGTAATCTGCCCTTTGATCTGCTATGTAAAATGTGTGCAAAGTACTTTGAGCAGTCAGTATTAGGGAGGAATGTGAAGACTTTTAGTATAAAAATATATACAGCTTAACATCCTGACAACTCCCCCCTTTAATGGTAGATAAGCACACCGACATATTAAGGTAATATTTTTGCTTGTCTCTCAAATCAGCAGATTAAAGACCATGTTGCATTGCTTAAATGATGTTTTTAAAAAGGATTATACTGGAAAGTTTAATCCAAAACAGGTTTTCAAAAGAATAAAGAACATTGACATTTATGTTATTAAGATTCTAACATTTACTGATCCAAAAATATGCACTTGCAGTGTCAATGGTTTCCAAAGTAGTGCCGATGTTTTAGCTCATTTTTTTATTGCCATCACATTCAGGAAAAAGTTGGTATTTCTGTTATTTATGCTACC